>JAPYZR010001377.1:0-31809 GCA_030522945.1 Trichopria nigra | reverse complement strand
ATTGTAATTAGATTTGTATACGTGTAACGAATGATGTGCTGAGCGGCTGCGGCCGAAGGCCGCAGTCGCGAAGTCTATACAGTTATTGAGGCCCGAAGGTCCGAATCAGGACAATCTTGCGAGCGGAGCGAGCTTCGCACGAAGCGCGCCGGGGGTCCAGGGGGCAGAGCCCCCTGGTTGGGTTGGCGGCCGAAGGCCGCAGGAGCGAAGCCCCTAGTTAGAATTACAATAGTAATTAGATTACAAATAAAAATATAAATTATAGCGAAAAAATTGCGTTAACAACAAAAAAAAATATTAAAAAAATGAAAAGAAATAGAAATAATTATTTTAAACCGCGTTATAGATTATTTTAATCCTATAATCTTAAGGAATTCAAAACTTACTAGAAAACATATTTTTTAATGCATCTTGAAAAAGGTACGAATAAATTATCAACGAAATTTTACGATTTTGTTAATTTTTTTTTTTAATTTCAATGTTTCATTGTTCAAAAACGTTTGACAAAACGATAATGGAAAGTAGATTTGGCGGGATTTAAAGCAATAGTGTTGATTTGAAAATTATGACGAATGAATTAAAAACAAAGAAACCCAGTTTATATCGTTAGAGGAGTTTAAACTTCAAACGACTTAGTAAATATCAATAAAAATAAAAATAAAAAAAACGGGTCATTGTTTTTCGATACTTTGTAACATATTTGTACTCATATAATATAGCAAAAAAAATAGTACATGGTTTTCCTTTGTCTGATTCATATTATCCCATTATTAACGCATAGGGCACGGACTGACCAGTGGCACGATTTTGGAGAAATGCGATTTTAACAATTAGAAGCAAAAATTTTTTTTTTTAGAATCTATGCACTCTATAGTTTTGATGGTCGCTGATCACGAATCCGAAGTCCAAATTACAAGATTGAAAACAGCTGATCCAATATGGCCGCTCAAACATAGAAATAATGTTTTTCAACGATCCAGTTGGACAAATCAACCTTCCAAACGTTCAAGATAAACGACAGTGCGTTTCCGTATATTTTTGGGATCGCTGAATACGAGTTTGAAGTCAGAATTTCAAAATTCAATATGTCGGACATCACAAACTTAAATGTATCGATTTTTGTGAAATTCCGTTTGACAATGTATAAGAATTCGCTTTTTGATGTCCGCCATTTTTGATCAGCCATATTGAATTGACATTCTGACTTCAAATTCGTATTCAGCGACCCCAAAAACATATGGAAACGAACTGTCGTTTATATCGAACGTTTCGAGACTATCACGAAAAAACTGAAAAAATTCCACTTTTTCTTTATAAAAGTTCAAACTTCAAGCGTCGTTTAAAAAAAAAAACGCAAAAAGACGTATATTTTTTATCGATATTCTACAAGAATTTACTCGAAAGTAAGAAAAAAAAAAACAACTTATTTTGAAATAAACAAAAAATATATGTATATAAATAAATATATATAGAATTTACGTAGAATAAATGCGTATATTGACAAGTTATAGATTAATACGCGAATCTTATTCTTATAAAATGTTTGTTTTTATATTACATATATGAACTATTAATGACAAAATTAATAGTAATTGAATTCTTACCTTTTTACCACTGCAACTTTCACTTTTCTTAGGCACAAAAAAATTGTGAATGCCGCTGTAATATATTCAATTAGGAGCACTAAATGTTCTACGTCAAAGCTTGAAGCACAACTGTATAGAGCACATAACACTGTATACGACGGAGCAACCAGCGAATATTTATAAATTTAAATTAGAAATAGAGCCAGTCGATAACAATAAACAAATATACGAAAATGACAAACTGCACAACTTATTAATTGCCAGGCAATTGTTTGAAACCCACTTCTTATACGTAATAAACAGAACCCTGCTAAAACGAGTGGATAGAAACGGACAAATCTGGAAAGAATGCGGCCATCCGCGAATAGGAAATTTCTATCCTATTACGTCCATTTCTATCCACACTACAAGACTAAATTTTAATCAAATAATATATCCGAATGTATTAATTGTAACTAAAGGTGTCCGGATATTGGATTGAAAATGCGATAAATATATATAACAATTTTATAGAAATGTATCCTCACAATCCCTGGTGAAAAAGTAGATAGAATCGTATAGAATCGGATTCCAATTCTATCCGGATTTTAAAGAAACGGATAGAAATGGATACATTTTCTATAAATTTCTATCTGTTTCTTTAAAATCCGGATAGAATTTGAATCCGATTCTATACGATTCTATCCACTTTTTCACCAGGGATCCTAACGTTCCTCTCCACTTCTATGCGAAGAAATGGATACTATTCCTATCCGATTCAATGGACTTCTTTTTAAGGTTTGATTTTGATACGCCCAAACAATAGTTGCCATTATCCGACATCATCATCATTATCATCCAACACCATCATATATATTAAGCTCATCATCTGGCATCATTTATATTTATATTTTATTACTGTAACATTTTTTTTTTTTTTTATAATAAAATATTAAAAATATATAAAAACCTGGCAAAAAATAATATATAAATATAGCTCTCTGTTATAACAGCTGCTGGACTCGGCCTCTATAGCCCAGTAATAAACGAAAAGGGATTGAAGTTTAAAAAATGGGATTGATTGGATTATATCAACCAATCATGACGTTTCTCCAATGGTTTTAATCCCATTCAATCCCATTTTTTAAACTTCAATCCCTTTTCGTTTACTGGGTAGGTGAATACGATTTCTCTCTCGAGAATCGCGGCGGTCTAGTGGTCGAAGTTAGAACTTATTATTTAATCTGCATATTTCTCCGCAATTTGTCTTACATTTCTCTACAAATATATATTTTAAGAAGTAAATACGTAAATAATTCTGATGTCTGTAATATTTGTTGCTTTTCGTCGGATAATTTCTCGGCATGTCCTCTTCAAATTTCTCTGTCATTTCTTCTCAATTATTCTGAAAATGTGATTTGGCAGAACCCAGATAGCAAAATAAAAAGGAGTTCAGAATGATCTCGGAATGCGATCCAAAAGAGGTCAGATGCGTCACTTTCTGAGGATTTTCTGAGCATGAGGCCATAAAGACCACATAATTACATCGCGTTCAGAAAAACCTGAGAATGTGGCGGATCTGACCTCTTTTAGAGTACATTCTGAGATCATTCTGAACTCCTTTTTATGTCTGCTGTCTGGGAGAAAAACGTTGCAATTTCTCTGCAACGTTTGCTGCTTTTTCTCTTATTTCTCTGCGATTTATCTGCATCGTACTCTGCAAAATCATTTGCAGAGTATTAGACTCACACGAATTCAGTTCCTGTTTCAGATACAGGCCGAAAGAATACGTATTCGATTCTTGATATAGAAAAATATTCACAAAGTAGACTTCCATTCCTATTATAATGGATTATTAAAATATAAGATTCCCACTTGAATATAGAATAAAACTATCCAGTCTATCCAGTATTGTTCCCAATTTCGAACCGAAATATGGACACAAATGAATAGGATCGACCCTATATCCATTTCGAAATGAAATTTGGAGACTAATAGCAGAGAATACCTTCTTTTACCTGTTTTTAGATCTATGACAGACCAACAAAAAGAAATATGATTTGTATCATATGACAATAACAACATAAGTATAACAACAATAACAACAACAATAACACAGAGTATAGTAATTATTACTCTGTGCTCAAAACATATGTGCAGAATTGGAAAATAAATTAAAAAGAGGCAAAGCAAGGTGTTGGTACTCAGTTCTAAAATTATTATTCATATTGGCTGTATGTTTCAAATATCAAACTTCATCACCTGCGTATAATTCAGCTTTATAGTGATGCTGACGCGACACCATCGCGACACCGACCAAGGCGAATTACATATAATATTTTGTATGTACAATTAAATGTCTATATTCAGTTTATACATATGTACACTACCGCGGGAAATATAGGGGTCCGTTTTGAACCTGTTTCTCGACGACGTTGTCGATCGTCCTACTTGCCTTCTTTCATCTGACAGCTTTACGCATAAACGATTGACTCGTTAGCATAATGGCATTGATGAAAACGATAGATTTCTCATTGTTGTTTGAAATTGATATACATAAACATAAAACGTTTAATATAAATGGCAAGCAAAATCATACAAGTACTATTTGTTAATAAATTTGTTTTTCCTCTTTTGATTTCTTATTTTTTCTTTTCTTTCTTTTTATTCTGTTTTTGGATTGTCAAAAGTAGCAGGGCCATTCACTTAATTATAATATAAAACAAGAAGTCTCTCAAAAATAGAGCAAAGACGTAAAAGCAAAAACAAAAAAATTAAATCGATAAATGTCGATGGGAATTCCTTTTTATTTGTGAAGAATTACCTGCTATTTCTTTCCCCACCATATGCCCGTTAATAATATTAACATTTTTATCCTGGATTATCCCATCATCATGGAAAGGAAAACGTTTTGTGAAAATTCATATCGAATTAATTAATAATTTTTGTTCGATACATCTACGCACAGATAGAAAAGTAACAGCAAACCTTGGCGAAAATCAAAGCGTCAAAATATCCAACTTCACTTTCACATAATGCACTTATGAAAAGCTTTAAAAAAAGACTTCATATCATTCGTAAGCTCACCATAAGTGTAATCCAAGCGCAAATTTGGATTTTTGTAGGATTCGACTTTTTCAAGGATGAATCATTTAAGAATTTTGTCGTGTTCGTAATATCAAATGGTAAAACATGCAACGAGTATGTAAGATAATCACTTAAACTAGCGTAAACTAAAAGTTTTATAACTTTGGAATCATTTCGAGTCATTCATTTTTCAATTAATTAAAATAAAATGAGATTCATGTTTTTTAATCTCTTTTCGTTGACATCATTATAGTATTAAATTAACTAAATAATTTATAAAAAAGAATACTGTAAAAACTTTTTAATTGATCATTAAAAAAAAATTGTATTTTTACTTTCACAAAAACTTTGCCAATATTTAAAGATCAGGCTTTCTCAGTTCGAGACTTACATGTTGAGGCCTCTGACCCTGGTAATCAGGGAGATATGAATAATTGTCGTTCTGTTTAAATATTTTTGATTGCTTTTTTTTTTCAGACACAGAAACAACCGAGAAGGCATTTTTCAATTACAGCCGATGAGAACGTAACAGTACGAAATGACGTGACACCTAAACTCAAAAACCTCAATTTGACTTGCTTTGTTTTCACAGTATTGCTTATTTTAATTTAATCTCGAAAAATATTTATTTCGAATGTTGAGATATTATTTCAATTTATATAAATATAATATATATAATTTGTATATATATAAGAGTTAGACGTTTAGAAAAATATTTAACTGACCGCGAAGTATTCCTATGAAACAAATTTTTTATTGGCATTTCTGATCGTCAAATTTTAACGTTAAATGGAAAATAATAATTAAAAATAACAATTAAAATCAATGTAAAATGTACTTTTTCAAATAAATCTTGTTAACCCAGAATATGGCGCTTTTACAATCTTACTCGAAACGCAAACGCTTTTGCTAAGACCGTATTTCTTTGCATTTATTACACATGTAAAACTTAGAATTGTACTTTAGTATACGATAATTTTGTTACAAAATCATTTCATACAAGTCCAAGAAGTCTAGACGTGTATACACATCATTCCTCAAAAATTGTGCTCTCGATTGAAAAACTAAATTACGTATAGTTGAGGACTAATCGCTTCCTAATACTGCACGTAAAACTAATTACATTTTTTTCACTGTTTCGAATAGTAAGCTATCGTCTCAGACCCGTATCCTTCACTCGAAAACACTGTATATATATTTATATATATACACACACTAGAGGCCATGGGATTGTAAACCCCATCTTTTTTACTATTCAAACATGCACATCTTTTCATTTATGTACAACTTAACACGAAAGATTCTCTCCTTAATTCGGAGAAAAAGAAAAAACGACGGAAATAGAATTGGCACCTTACAGCCAAGGATGCCAGGACGGATCCATGCGACATAGATTGTCGTGACTGTTTGCTGCAGCGACTAAAGTGCTCACTTTGCATTCGGTCCCGTCAATGCTTGCCAGCGAGCTTATTCTTGACATGACCACGTTAACAGCTTGGGTCACCACTGTAATCAGCAATTCGCCTTTCATGTCGGTCGGAGCCTGTGCGGCATTCTCCGGATCGTCCTGCTTCTTGTTGTGGTCGGCGATCACCTCGTCTCGCAAAATCGCACGAAGTATAGCGCACACTTTGAAGGACGGCTGCACCAAACATCGGGCGGTGGCTATCGCGCTCGCTGTCAGCGGCCCCGAAACACCTGTTGAAATATCGTAAAATTGACGACCTTTAATAATATATTAATTGGATTATATCGGCAAAGCACGATTATTCCATTTTTTAAAAGTTTAATTTCCTTTCACGTACATACTTGGATGCAAATGAAGTAAACGCGAAACAATAATAAATTACCTGTAGAGGTTAGAAATTCTAAAATGTTCGGAGTGAGTCTGAAAGGAACCGGTCTGGTTGCATCCAATACGCTGGAAGTGCCGACGTCGAATTTGAAATAAGCGACATTGATTAAGCCGGAATCCTGGTGAACGTACATCATATCCGGATTCAACTTCGTGAGATGCAATACGTATTCCGCGAAGCAAGCCAGCGACAACTGTAGCGTAAACTGAAACAAAACATAGATCATTTAGTTTTTGTTATTGCTTTGAAAATGATTTATTTTTTTAACTTTCAACAACCCAGCAAACGAAGAATGATCTAATGATAACCACAAAATATACGAGCGCTATATATATATAATTCAGAATGTTGTGGCTGCGGTCAGTACATTTATTATCGATAGAGACAATAAAGCAATGAATGATGAAATACACATCAGTCGAAGCAGGTGACATAACCTCGAAACTCCAATTAATGTTATAAATAAATAAATGTGGAAAATTCACATTCTGAATTCTTCTGAAAACATTAAATTTCTGGTTTCACGTACTTCGTAAATAGAAAGTACAGAAATTAATTAATTTTTTAAATTCTTTTCAGTACGCTCTTAATATTTTTCGATCATCCCCTGGTAAAAATTGGATTGTACGCAGGATGTACGTAGCAGCCAAATCACTCTTATGTTACAGTTAACGTACACTTAAACGTAATTTAAAGTGTGATTTGGCACGCCTGTACAGCTCTCGTACATTCCACTTTTACCAGTGTCAAGTAAGTGAATTGAAAGAATTGAGATTTTTAATTCTTTTTAATCCTCCTGCATTTGCTGGAAAAAGTTGTCAGCTGATAAACATGATTAGAAATCATAAACGAGACTTTTAATAAAAATATATACCATTTTCCTGAAGGTCCAGTAATCGGTAGCACCCGGGAATGTCTTTATGGCCCAATCGCGTAACATCGTCCGGGGGACCATGGTCATCTGCACTTCCTTAAGAATCTCACGGAGGACTTGATGACTGGCTTGCACTCCTTTTGATTGAACGTTCGCTAGCCGGTCATAGTACCTGGCAATCGGGGCGTCGTGCTCGATGCCTTGTTTCGCGCAACCTTGCTTGTAGATGTCCAGCAGCGATACCGACGCCGGGTTGTCCTCGACTAGCCGCATTTGCGGCGAAACCGCGACAACCCTCGGCACCGTGAAGTGCAAAAAGCGTCGTGAGGTTTCCTTCTGTTTCCCCAGATAATGGTTCAACATCCTGAGCAACTGAAGGACTCGTTCTTCGCGTCTCGCGTCGCCCAGTCCAGCATCATTGACTACGAGATACGGATATAGTCGACCGTTGTGTCCACGAATTCGCAATCTACGAGCCGCAGCGTTGTGACGTTGCACCACTTCGACTCTCGGCATAAATCTAGCGATCCTTACGTAGTAATGGGAATGCTGTGGACAATAAAGAAATTTTATATTTGGAATCTTGCCTAATCTCGATCAATTACAGTTTTTTGAAAATATTATTGTCGGCTTGTGTTATGGATAGTATTTGTATTTATTTTATAAATCTAAATATATGTTCGGTATTCTTTAACTATCTGTTTTCCTCAAGTTAAACATAAGATTTTATTTCTAGGTTATGTTACTTTGTAGTTTTATATAATGACAGTAAAAGAGTCAAGAATTAAAATTAGCTACACTGAAATAACTCTTTTAAAAAATGAACGGTTATTTACAAAGTATACGTACTTTCGGCAAGAGGAATTCTCCAGGAATTTCTATATCTGCAGTTTTCAGGCTGAAGTTACTTAAAAATCGGCATTTTTCCTCGATTAAGAAGGACCTGAAATATGAAGTAAGAATAAAATTTCAGGCACATATAAAATATTTACTTTCAACATGCTCATTAGAAAATGCCGTTAAAGGCAAAGATACAGTTTCATTTTTAAATATAAAAAACAAATGCATTAAACTATTCTTACTTTGGTAGTTGTTTAGTCTTTCCTTCAAGGATTTTGATCCACTTCTTTAACTTGCTTATCAAATTGTGAAGCAACTGAGCTCCTGGAACGGTAAAGTCAAAGTCACTGGTGAACTGACCCTTCATCTTTTGAAAATCTGGATCTTGTACAGTGGCTTGCGCTCGCCTAGCAAGCGACTCTGAAGCAGCTGATCCAAAAGTATTCGTTGCATTTTGCGAGGAGGAAATGTTTTCTAAACATGACATAAATAATACGGTATAGTATCAAGTGAATTATGTGTACGTAATTGAAATACTGCATTAAAATATATGCGACATTCTATCATATAACATTTTTAGAAGTAACAGATTATATTAAAAACTCACCAATTCCAATTCCAAAGGTCGAAACAAGTTTTTTCACGAAGTTCAGAGTATGCGGTGTAATTGTGGCGCGACTAACGTTTCCTCGATTCTCAAACGCTATTGCGTAACACTTAGCCAAGCCCTGTCGCAATTGTCGCAGAACTTCTTCATACCACGTCTCTCGGAACCAGACCATCTAACAACAATTAATCTCACATTAGAGTGCAATTCATTTGTTACGATTGGAAAGAATAAAATGAATCTTGTGAAGGAAAGAGTAAAAAAATTGAAAATGGTTAATTATACAAACAGACAATGTACATTGCCATAAACAATGGCACACTGAGAGAAAAGTTCAGTAAATTACACTAAATATTTGATTGCTGTCATTTATGCTGGCAATTACTTAAATCAATGACACATTTAGTTTAATCAACTAAATTGAAGATGTATAACTATATATGTGTCGATGGTAATGCATTGCAGTTATATTAAAAAAGTATTTTTTATTAATTAATTAGTGAATATATTAAAAAATATTAAATAGGATTGGCAAAGTGATACGTTTTTTCAACACTTGCAATAGTTTAAAATTTAAGTCGAGCAGTAAATTTATAACGGAAAGGACTGCCGTTGAAAGAAATCCTAAATATTTTTGACGTAATCAATTATTTAAAACATTTTATGCAACTATATGAATTGTCAGGATTAATACCAGCAACTTAATATTTATAGTTAAATTTATCGAATCCTTCCCGAAGTGTGTGAAGACAAGAAGTAAATGCAAAATTCTTACTTGATCCACGATACCCTCCAGGCTAGATAATATAGTAGGATGAATTTCCCGTTGCATGTGCATGATCTTCGAACATCTCCACATCGGTGGAGTCGCCCTAATCGGTCCGGTCTCCGGAACGGTCGGCTGTTGTGGAGTGGTGCCTGGACCACCAGTCCTGCCCTCGCCGCTTTCGTTAGATTTTGCGGCTGCTGCGAGTTCGGCGCTCTTGTACCTTTCGCGCTGTTCGATTTTCAGTGTTAAGTAAAGGGTCCTTATCGAGAAGTACACTGCTTGCGGGAACATTCTCCCCACTTGACTCAAAAGATTCAGTATAATGGTTCCATCGTGTCGGACGAGGCACATCAACAGTTGCGGTATCCAAGGTAGCCACTGAATTGGAGGAACGCCTACGGCGTACTTATCGACAACGTCCAGCAGCGAGTGGTTTTCGTCGTCGTAAGTCAACAACCACAATACTTTAGCGAGATACTTCCTGGATTTGGATTCGTTTTGGTGTCGGCAGGCGTGTAAGAAGCAAGTGATTGCAGAAACGCCCAGGGCAATTTGTCGCCCATCACGGGTGAAAATGGTCTCTAGATAGTCGCCCCACAGTGCCCAGGCTTTGACCAAAGTGTCGTGCAACTGGACTGCCCCGGAGAAGGCTTTGTTGGCATCGTCCGAGCGGGCGATTTGCGACAGCAATAAACCTTTTAATGCATAAAACTCGGCTGTCATTTCCTTCGTAAAATACTTCAGATTCGTCGATTCAATAACCTCGAGTCCCTCTTGGATTTCATTCTTGCCAGAGATCGAGGCCATTTGTAAATAACACTTAACCTGTTGTCTAATCTTTTGGAAGCAGTCAACGATTGGAACACTAGGTATCGTGTAAATCCTTGACAGTGAATCGAGACAAACTCCGCAGAGATTGTGCTTTCTGGCTATTTTTCCAAAGTGAATGATGGCTTGAGCTGAGGCGTGAACGCCTAGCATTGAATGGCTCGCTTGGTCTTGCTGCGAATCGTAATGGCTAGATATAAATGTATAATGATGCTGCCTCCAGGTAAAAATGTCGGACCAGTGACTGAGATCATCAGCTATGACGGGTAGACGGTTTCTCCAGGTTTTAACAATAGCCTTCATGTCGTGCAATGATGAACTTCGACCGTGCAAGAGTCCTTGATGAATCTGCATCGCTTCTTGCAATTCCATAATCTGTTGCGCGGCTTGTAAAAGCGGAAGATGAATATGGCTAACGATATGGGGTAAGCGACGCCATTCGCGCATGCATAATCCCGAAGCGAGCTCGACGTAGCGCTCGACGGCACTCAAGTGCTGATCTTCACTATGACATATTGCTAAGAAGCCTCGGTAGAGGTTCACCTTCCACGCCATTTCTTTCGGGCAATTGAGCTCGACCTGGGCAAGCGCTTCTTTCATCATCGACCAGTTTGGGATTCTCCAGGAACTTTCCAATATCAAAAATGGATTCTTCTCCGCTCTCTTGCTTCCATACTCTAGCAACAAGTCCCACTGGTTAAGTTCTTTGGCACAGCGAATCCAGTGTTGTTCCCATAAAATAGCCTCCCTCTGTGTCTTGAATGGTGCGGGAGTCGATACGTAATCTTGCTTAAACTTCGTCATGGCCACGTCGTAAGCACTTTGGGCTTGTTCAAAGAAGCCTTGTTGTTCTAGAGCCGTGGCTTGTAGGGTCTCCTTGTAATGCGCATGCTTTTGCCAGAGCCCGGACCACATATCTTCTTCGCACAGTAACGAATACATGTCCGATAACGAATCCAGCACTTCTGCATGTGGACTGTTGTCTGGTTCGAAATCGTAGCAATCGGACTCGCGTTTCGACTTTAACTGGCCGCTCTCGCTGTCAAAAGCCATTTGTTCCAGGCTCAGTGTCATACGGTGCCAGAGGTTGTGCGACCTGCCTAAGTACTTCATCAATGCAGGTCTCACGGGCACAGGTGGATCGCAGTGCGCCATAGCTTCAACGAAAGACGCAATGGCGCTCGGATGACAGTCCTTTTGAATAACGTGAGTTCCACTGCAAATAAACGGCACCATTTCGGCAATTAGAGTATTCTGCTGGTGCTCGTCGAGAATGCTCCATAATCTAGGGAAGCTTTCCAACCAGACGCGCTCCGCTAAATTAGTGTCCATGTGGCACAATTGCGCAGTGGCGTTGAGAAGTTGTTCAGTTTTTATCTTCTTCGATTGAGCCAAGAAATCTCCTTGGTTGGCAATTAATTGCGACATAGTCGTCGAACGACCAGTTATGCTGATATCTTCTACACTGGGGGCTGCATCTGTACAAAGGTCCAAATCAAAAATGTCCTCTTTAACATCAGGAATATCTATTAGGTCCTGAGGTTCTTCCTTAATTTGTGCATAGAGGAAGAAATTTTTATGTTCATCGTTGTCCGCCATATTTATCATAGAAGTAATACTAGGGAGAAGGGTGTCTTGATTCGACATTTGAACTTCCGATGCAGAATTAGCAGTAACGATCAATAACTCGATGCACTGTTTGATCCAATAATGTGGACCCATCGCGTCCCAGCTCTGGCTGCAGACAATATACAGAAGCCTGTCGTTGAGCCGTCTTTTCATCGATCCATCAAATACTTCGAAGAATTTTGCCCTAATATGAGGTTGAATACAACGAAGACCGCTGAGAAAGGCAGGTTCGAGTTTCGAAGGAAGTTCTGTCGATTTTAGGGTTTCATCTCGGTACACATAATTGACCAGTTCTAAAAATTGCCCATTCAATTCCAAATCATCTGGGAAGCGTTTTTCTACGTATTGCATCATTTTCACTAGCAGAATCGATTTTTCTCGCAAGCTAGGAGCTTGATTCACGGCAACCGGACTCTTGCTCTTCATCCATTCTTCTAGCATTTTAGTAATAGCCTTCATTACCTTTAGATCCTGCGTCTTTTCAATTAAACCCACGAGAATAGAACCGATAAAAGATTTTCTCATTTCTGCGCCCATTACGGCCACACGATTCTTGACAAGATCGAGACTGAGTATGAGAAGTTCGCTGCCCACTTGATTAGTCTCGGTTTGTGTTGGATGAAGATGATCTTTCGCCATTCTGTGAAGTACTCGCATAAACGGAGATATTATGCGATCGATGTAACTTTGATTGTTCGTGCACGCAGCCTTTAACATCATCAAGGTACCAAAGAGAGTGCTGGGCGCAGCCGTGGTGTTTTTCTCGTAAGCGGCCAATCCGTCAAAGATAAATTTACCCACTGTGCCGTACAAAGTTTCGAGTTCTTCGTACTTCGATGCCACCGTCGAGGCTGTCGGCTCCGTTGGGAAGATGGTCATCAATCGTGACAAAAGACCGTGAACTAAACGAATGACTTTTGTATTGGTACTAGCAATGCATGCTCCCAAGCCTCTTTGCAACGGCTTAAAACTTGAAAGCACTTGGTCTCTTTTCATGACACCAAGTAAGAAAGTTAGGAGCTCCAAAGCCGTAGAGATATTTCCGAAATTAGGCTGAGCGCTGTCGACACTAGCAAAGACTTTGTCCAACCAGCCAAGTTTCAGATCGCACGACTGCGGCCAAACGTCGGGTTTCAAGGCCATTTTTAATAAAGCGGCGCACCTCCTGGAAAGTTGTTCTCCGGGATTTCCCTGGGCGGTGGAAACATCGTTCACTTGACAGGCCAAACGCAACAAGAAATTGAGAATCGCATCAGCATGCGCTCTTTCAATCGGTTTTGTAGCTCCTGGTTCTATTTTTGGAGTAATGAGCGGAGTCGCGCTACTTGATCCTGGAACTTGAACGGCAATTTTCTTTGCTTCTATTGGATCGTCGGACGATAATCGTTTCAACGAAGACGTCATCGTTCCTGTTCCTCCCGTTTCAGTGTTTTCCGCTTCATCTTTGATTCTGTGCAATTCCCACTTTATAATGACTTCGGCTAATTCAACAGCCAATCGTCGATGTTCAATCGTCGCCGTTGGACTAAAGCCAAGTCTCTGAATGGAATTTACCATGTGCTGTGCTAAATGATGCCTTACGGGATAATACACTTTGTAATGCCTCACTACTAACTGTAGAATGTGGAAAAGTTGCTGCATAGAGTGACCTTCTTCTACAATGATTTTCTTTGTCCAGTGAGTGAGTAAGGTGTAACCATCCTCTATCCTCACTGGCATGGCCGGTGTCATGATCTCCAAAGCCTGTCTTACGACACTTCTCGCCTCGACTGCGTGAGCTTTCAGCAGGCTGTGAAATACTTGCAAAACAATCTTTTTGTGAATAGCAAATTTGGCAATGACGTGGCTCAGTAGAAGATGTCCATGATAGCGAGTAGCTGGATCAACGCAATTCTTTCCGAGGAGGCAAGGCCAGGCGTAAGTCATTAATCGACGCAACTTGTTGTCTTGTCTTTTATTTGAAACGTCAATGTAATGTGGAGCTAGTTCCACCAATAAACACGAGCACTGCAGTAAAGCGATTCTTACGCAATCCGTTGAAGCGAGTGGATTATCAGGATCAATGATTTTGTTGATGAATATGGAAACAACATTCTCTGGATTATCTTGGTATGACATCGGTGCACTCCCGACAAGTTTCGTTCCTTCGCCTTTTTCGAAACTCACTGCAAAGCACGGAATTATGATCAACTGCACGACCTTAGCTTTTAGTTCCGGCGGCATAATGTTTGTCGGGAAATGCTCAACGAATCTGAAGAAAGCATTTCGTTTCCATTCTACGGTGTACTCCTGAGCAACAGTGTGCTCGAGGAAATCACGAAGAAACTGAAAGTCCGGCACGAATCTGCCGTATGTGACGCGGAGTAATTGAAACAGAAGGTCAATATCATTAGGATGGTGACAGAAATAATGAAGTAATATCTTCACGATTAACTTCGGCTCTTTCCAGTGGCAGAAGTCGATGCTGTCGACTTTTTTGTGTAAAGCTTGATAGTCGTCGTTGCACCAAATCTGTTTTAAGGCCGTGACCACTTGCGTTTGGGTCGATAACCATTGGTCGTCGAACTTAATGAGTACCGATACAATTCTTACAGCTTGATGTTGAAGTTCACTCTTCTCATTGGAGGTTAAATTTGAATTCGTATGCGAATGGGAAAGTAACATTGTAACGATTCTTGCGGTATTATTATGCAGCACGTCTCTGAACGGCTTGCCGTCCTTGTGTTTGATTAGAAATTCGAGATATCTACTCCATTGCTGGTCTTTAACGTTGTTATCGTGTAAGAACAGGTTTAATGTTTCGGTCGGGTATCGCAATAAGAATTTCATCAATGGAACTCTAAATGGACTGGACGCTTCGATTTGAAGAGACTTCTCGGTTTGCAAAACTAATCTGCACAGAACATCGATAAATTTCGGGGTTGCAGCAGGAATTTGATGGAAAATTTCAATAATTGTAGCAATTTTCTGTTCGTTTTCGCCAGACTTTGTAACTCCCTTATTCGCTTTAATCAAATTTTCGAGCAGCTTCTTCAAATGTTGCAGCAATTGTTCGCAGAGCGTGATGCTGAAAGTACTGGGAAACAGTTGAGTAAGGTATGACAAACGTTTTACACAATTGAGGCTGAGATTTCTGTGATCGCCAAGTGTAAGAAGCATCGGCCTCATAATTGTATGGACAGATTCCATATCAATTTGAAAACCTGCAATGAATTTCTGCATACATTCGAACGCCGCCTCTTGCAGCTCCGCGTTAGGTTTCTCCAGGGTTTTGTACAAAACGCAGAATATTCTTTCTCTACTACCAGCGATGTAATGGCAAGCGGCCAGAGCTCGCAAGGCTGATTTTCTTAATGGAATTAAATTTGTGACTGATTTGTAACACGGCATTTTATTAAGATTAATATCCTCCGACTCGTTTAATGCTAAGAGTTCTCCGAAGAAGACTTTATGCTCGAGGCTTGTAAGATCGATCGTAAAAAGTCGTGGATTTAACGTAGTGCAAAATGTATTTCCGTCCATTAAACCGATTTGCGAATTCGTAGCTTGATGGCGCAACAGGTGTTTCTTGGGCGGTATCATGTCGGCAATTACTTCCTTATGCGGCTCCATCACCTGAGTTACTGTTATATTCTGAATCTCAGCAAGAAGGCGCAATGATGCCATCGCTTGCTCTCGTACAATCGTATGAGGGGACGTGACTTGTCGAACTAGTTCGCGCGTTACTTCGTATAAACTCTTATTCTGTGCATCGATCATTTCCACATTTCCGTCTTCGATACCCGGATTAACGCAGACACGAAGCATCTTTTCTAAATTCGTTTTTGCCATGTCAATCGCGCCATTGGATACCTCACCAGTCAGATCCATCATGACGAACATGAGGGCTTTCAAGAAGACAAAAAGGTGGTTAAGTACCCACTTCGTGGCTAGTCGTTCGAACAGAAACTTAATGGCCATACAACCTCCCAATTTTGCGTACCAAGCTCTTTCGTAACACAATGAGCACATTTTTTCAGCCAGATACTCCATCAGTGGTAACTGGCATGCACGTTCTTTCGAACCCAAAATGTTTGTCGCCGTTTCCAACATTAACACTAGTGCTAAGTTACCCGGCTTGCACCATTCTTTTTCTTCGTGTCCCATTATAGTTGCCAGTGCATCGATTATCACGAGAGGATCCAGACCTTGCGGAACAATCCCTGGTTTCCCGGTTATGCAGAAAGGCCCTGCTTGCTGAGCAATCGCTACCATCGTGTAATGCCTCACCGTGGAAATCATCGTCACCAGTACAGACTGCTTCAATTCTTTCATGGTGGCAGCGACAAAGAGCCCGGTAAGAGCCATCTGTTGCACGTTTCTAGCGACAACATCGGGGAATTTATAAAATGGACCTTGTTGATGAGGTATTGGGCCTTCTTTAAACGAAGGATGGGAGAAAAGTTTATAGAGCATCGCTCTGTCGTCGTCTAATTTCAGAGAAGCTGCTAAATAGCAATGTATCACTTCCCAACACTGCTTCTGATAAAATGGATCTGTCGCATTGGACTTTAAAGCCGTAAATGCAGTTTCAATTACCTTTTCGACTGGAAAATCGATTGGTTTCGTAGGTTCTTGGAAATAGGCAACGATCGCTGGAGAACTCGTCTCGCGGTCGTCGTACTCGCATCGCTGCGGTTCAATCATCATTTTTCGATTACCACCGCCAAACTTTCCGAGAACTCGAAAAGCTACGTGAGCCACTTGGTCTGTCGGGGTTCGCAGTGTTCTCCATAGAGCCTGCATCAAATCTGCACGGACTGGCTGTATATGTTCGTACAAGAAGTCAGGCTGAAGATTATCTACGCAAAGCTCGAGCGTTCTCAAGCCTTGACTGACCAGCGTGTGACTGCCGTTAAGCGCCGATACCAGTGGGTCCATTAACATTGGAAGATAAGGCAACAACGAACTTAACCTAACCGGGACAGTTAAACATAACTCGACGAATAAGTCTTTCATGTGTTGTTTATGCAGGCCAGATTGAAGCCTGTTTAGCCCCTCCAGCAAATTAGGCAACAACGGTAGGAACTCTTGGTATAAAAGATCGTGGGATCCGCCACCGATCGACCGAAACAGAGCTCGAAGCAAAAGAAAATAGTTGTACGGTTCTTTGGCTGTCATAGCAAGCTCCATTGATCTATTGACGATTTGGTGTAAATGGGGCCGTAGCATGTGTTCGTTCTCCGCTGGAAACAACGACACACTGCCAAATACGAGCTTGAAAAGTCTTAGATATAAATTACTTCTCTCCACATTCGAACCCATATCGTCCATCTTTTCAAGCAAGTATTCAACCAATACGGTTGCAAATATTGGCGACGTAGTTGGATTAGCCAAGAAGGAATTGCCAACCACTTGTAGGGCTGTATTTTTATAAATTCTCTCGACCACGTATTCGATCGTAGTCGTGAATATTTCCTGAAATGTTTGTTGATTCATCATCGAGAATACGCCTGCAAAGTGTTCAAGAACCTCTTTTTCTTCTTTACTCCGCACAGACTGCGTTTGGGTCGGCCGCCCCGGTTGGGCAACAACGCTCAAAGTTGCAGGTCCGAGGGAATAAATATCTAAAGCTTGTAGGGCCCACTTTACTAAACGGATGAACACGAGAGTTTCTTTCGGCTGAAATTGTTTTGTCTGCATCACTTCTCCAGTCTTGCAGTTGGCACATCCCCAAGTGATTGTTTTCACGCCACAAACTAGTGTCTTTACTAGGCTACGATAATCGGCTACATTATAATTAGTGTTGTGCGATGGAGGGAAGCCGAACTTCGATTTATTAGGTTCTTTCTCCTCCTGTATGTCTGCAATGATGGGTTTTACGTCTTCCGTTACGGATTTCGTGTCGGTAGGATTCGAAGGCAAAAGTTTGGCTTTGTTTATGAGCACTGGCATTTGTAATTTCGTTATTGTTTTAAATTTGAGAACAAACACTTCTAGCATTCTCATTAAAAGCTCCCTACCTTGAGTACTATTCTCAGCGTCGGAGCGCTGTCTAATACATTCAACAAGATTCAACAGAAGCTTGCAAGACATCGTCTGGATAGAAGTGGGTAAAGATTGATCGTGAACATTTTTGCTGAAAAGATGAACCGCTCGCGTAAGATCGGTAAGGGGTAACATTTGTCGAACATGATGGACTAGATCGGCTAGAGTTGAATAGGCCAATGGCCGTAGCGATTCGTAAGTCGTCCAACCGTGTCCGAGCAAAACTTCCTCGTCGAATAGACGTTCCATGTGCGGAACGAACTTGGTTCTTAGATCAGTGGCCAAAATGTGTCTTGCCGCGATTAGCAATTCTTTTCGTAGATGCGCAACTTCCATGGGGCAGAGCGACAATAGGCCTAGCATACCTTTAACCATCATGGTACTGTGTTGAGCGACTACGTCTTGGTAAATTCTGATGATGTAAGCGAGAAATGACAACGTCTTTATCTGCGCTCCCATAAAATCGACAAATACTTCCTTGTTAAATCCAGGCGACGCTCTATGCTGTGGAGTTGGTTGAAGCGTTATTGTCGTCATGATCAATGGAATGAAATCCGACACATCTTGGTGCACGTTTTGCTTATAAATCTGATACATGAGCACTACTATAATCGGCAATTCTTGTAGTACTTTTAGCGAAAGTACTGCCTTTGGGATCAAATTATACTGAAATAAAAAATAATAATAATAGATGTTATTATTTCTCTACTACATAATATTACCGTCCGAGAAAACTAGCATAGAAACGATACTTACACTGACAATGGATCCATCGACGGCCTTTTTCTCAATCTGTATTGGTGTAACGGTGAACGTTTCTTTCAAAAGTGCTTCTAGATTTATTTCGGATAAATCTTTCACGCGAATTGCTGGACGAGGTTCGAATATCTTTGGCAAGTTTTTCGGTAACTCGCTGTATATCAACTTAACAAACTGAAGAAAATGTTGAATCTGAAAGATGACGGCTGATTAATTATAATATTAATCTCTAATGACAAAGATTTGAGGCTAAGTATTAATAGTCGTATATCTAACCTCTGGATTAAATGTTGGCCTGTACTGTTTATGAAGCTCGATAATAATTCGAAGACAAACCAGAATATTTTCCTCGTTTTCAGTTTCCAAGAGTTTCAACATTAAACTAAGAATAGGTTTTATGTATGGCCGTAGGAAATCATTTGTCGGGAGTCGGTGTATCATCTCGAGAATTAATTTTCTCACTTGTTGAATGTTGTATTCGGATATGAAGTGGGGCTCTCCTTCTTGAAGGATCTTCAAGAAGATTTTCATCAAATGATCCAAAAATGCCGGATACTGTGATGAGCACATAATGACCTAAGATTTAAAAGAGAAAATGAGTAGCTAAAAATCTTAGTATTTTATTCCGAAAACAACTGTTCGTCAAAACTTACCTCAAAATTCTCCGACAGTTCCTGTGCCGCTTTCAATTTTACTTCATCCTTGGAGTTCGGATCGGCCAAAAGGCTCACGTAAGACCGATACGTGTTCATTTGTGTTACGGGATCCTGGGGTGCCATTTTACTTTGGATTTTCAGTTTTGTATTTACATTGGAATATAATACAGTGCTAAAACACAAAAAGCATAGAACTTATTTAAGTAACGCATCAGAGTAAAACGTTATGTTTCAGTTTAAAAGATAATAAACAACACGGATAAATTTAGCAAAATTAATTAAATTCAATTGGAATTTCAAATTACTTTGACCTACATCCAAGTCAAATTTATCTCCTTGATTAATCAATGTCTTATATTTTACTTGGTAAACAACCCATAGCAACCGGTAGGTCACGCCTTAACTTCATTGCGCAATGTAATGTCATAATAGTTTGCTTAAAACATGTCAGTTTAAGAATAATCCCATATAAACGCATTAAACTCTTTACTGGGTGTATGCTGTTTTAATTATGATACGAAAGAAATTCAAAATTTGCAATAAACCCTCTTGACAATTAACCACATGATTACAGGTTGACTGTAAATTCTGTGATTTTGAAATGTCTTTGTATTTGAGACTATCCATGTGTATAGCAGAAGAGAGGGAATCCTGGTCTAGAGTGGCGCAATTCAGTTTGACCGCAACCACGCCAGTAGCGTGAACCGAAAGTCACTCTCATCAATGAGCAGCACATGTCGACATGTATTAATTCGCGAATCTTAATAAAGACATAAAGGCATAACAATGGATGAAAAAACAATTGATTCGATTTTTTTGGGATCATTGAAATCCCTTCCGCCGGTCAGTTCCAAGATTGTTCGAATCTTCACAAGCTCGACCTTTACAGGTAATTGCAAATATTTGCACGGAAACTCTTCAAATTTCTTCCCGACGTTATTCGAGTGAACTATTATACATGAATTATAATTTATCACAGATACGACAATGGAACGAAATACGCTAATGGCCCAGTGTTATCCAAAGATCAAAGATTATTGTCGGGAGAAACACGGATTAGAATTTCAGGTAAGATTTATTTATAAAATTTAAATAAAAATTTGTCAATCTTAAACCCGTTCAATTTTCAAGTAGGTAATATAGCTTTATAGCGATGTAATATGATAAAATTAATTTAAATCTAACAAAGTATGAGTCACGAATCGTAAACTTTTGACATTAACTTCAACGACCTTGACAACACCAAATCGATTTTAACGGCATTAGGTATCGATCGTCAAATAATAAAAGTATGCACGATAGACAACGGTCGCGAAGAAAACATCAAGAAAGTGACTATATGACTTTCGAACTTTGTTTAGGTTGTCGATATGAGGTGGGGAGTGCGTGATGAAGCTACCGATGATCACATGACAACTGAACTGTGTATGAGAGAAATACAAAATTGCCAGCGACTCTCCATGGGTCCAAATTTTGTGGTGAGTTATTTAAAAGCAATTAACGATGTAAAATCATGAATCTATCTCTGATCTAATTGAAACTCTCAGGTTTTCCTTGGTCAAAAGTACGGATATCGACCTATTCCCACTTACGTACTTAGTTCGGAATTGGAGATGTTGAGGAATGAGCTTGACGGACAGGGCTTGGACGTTACGGTCTTCGATACTTGGTATAAAAAGGATAACAATGCTGTGCCACCGACAAGTATCCTTCAGCCTATATCTTCAATTCTAAAGAATTTTAATAACAAAGTAAAGATTTGATTTATGAACTCTGCATTTCTGTCAATTTTTATTGTTGTCAAGTTAACTAAATTGAATGCACGATGATTCAGAGAATACCGAAGCTACAGCAAGAGGATCAAGCAGTATGGTGGGACACGATGGTGAAGATGCAAAAACTTTTCCGGAAGGGGGCTCAGTCTTTGTTTAATGGTGGAAAATTTGACAAAGACACGATGCACAATTATTTCATGTCAGGTACAGTAAAAAAACTTTGAACAATTATTAGTTATAGGGATAACAATGTTTATTTTACAATTCACTTCGATGCAGTAACGGAGAGGGAAGTAATCAATGGTATCTTGAATGTAAAAAATACAAAAAATCACTGTCTCGCCTACGTACGTTACATAAACAATATAAACCTACAAAATCTTCGAAAAGCTAGTCTGTTTCTGGATATCGCAAACAGGAGTTTAGATAATGAAGCGTCAAAGCTCTTAGCCGATCTTCGAGATGTGCGATTGCCAAATAAAATTGAGAGTGCAAACTACCAAAGGTAAGTTTGAACTAAACAGCTTCAATTGTAACTTAAATCTTCTTATCGGGAAATTAAACCGTGAACGTCAAAATTGCAGTTCATCAAAGCCTTCTTCAATTCAACGATCCGTAGTTGATGAAAACGGCACAGAAACTTCTAAGAAACCATATCCTCATATCGTTAGCTGCGTTCCTTCGATTGGTGAGGTTTAAAGATAAAACAAAAATTCATACGGAGATAATTTTTGATAATTTTTTCGGCATTTCGCACGCCATATTGAAACCGCCGTGTTGAAATAAATGTTTCTAAGTCCGTGATTTTCAAGTTTAGATGTTAATTACACAACCTAAAGAGGTTTCAGATAAATCGACAAGGTATTTCAAAGTGAAAATACTGAATTACAGATGCCACAACTTGAAAAATTGCATTTTTCACTTGAATCTCAAAAATCCTCGTCATATAATAATTCTTTTTTTTTTATTTTAAACGTAACCAATCGAAGAAAAAACTCCATCAACTACGTCATCGTTGAATTAAAGACTTTGACAAACAGCAATTTTTACGTTAATGTATTTCTGTTGTTTTTCGTTTCTCCTCGACGAAAAAATAATAATTATAATGTCTTTTAAAAATTCAGCTACACCGTGGAATGGATAGGCAGAGAAGGATTGGATCCTGAAACTCACGGCGAATATTTACAACATTTCATTACTCATTTTTATCGAAACATAATAAAGCTCGTCGATCGAGCTATGCGGAAGGAGGATAGTTCTGCTCAAGGACAGATTATTACCGAGATCCTTCAACATTTGCATGCTTGTAATAATTCCGTGAAGGTACAGATTTTTTGAACCAGACATGAAAAAAATTTCAATTGTACGAAATGATACATTGTGCGAAATACCCGTAGGTGTTTTATGGAAGAGAAGATAATTTGGAGAAGATAAAATCTTACATGATGGGTGATACTGACAAACCTCTGGTTTTATATGGAGAAGGTGGGTGTGGGAAAACGTCATTGCTCGCAAAGGGTGCCGGATTATCCAGCACTTTATGGTTGATCGGCAAGAAACCGATCAGCATCATTAGGTTCCTCGGAACAACTCCGGACAGCAGTGCTTTGACACCCACATTAATTTCAATTTGTCAGCAGGTAAGTGCTTAATTATCAAACTATACAATTTAACCAACTATTGCCTCTTACGAAAATAAAATTTTATACGTGACATTCTTGCAGATTTCTTATAACTTCATCTTACCATTTGAAGAAATACCCGACGATTTGGTTCCCTTGACAGCACATTTCAAACATTTACTGACGCTTGCTACCTCTGAGCAACCAATTCTTTTATTCTTGGACAGTGTCGACCAACTGACTGGGACGCAGGGAAATAAGCTATCGTGGCTTCCTACGCGACTTCCTGCTAACTGTAAGATGATCATGTCCTGCGCTGCAGAGGAATCGAATCCAATAATTTCCAGAGATTACCATCTACTACGAAGAATGATCGATACTGAAGACAGCTTCGTAGAGGTCACTGCTCTCGGGGAAGATTTAGCAATGGACGTGATAAGGTAATCATTATTGAAAATGTATTCAATACTTTACGCTACATCAATATTTTGAAGCAGTACCATACGTAAATGCGAAACATTAATTTCAGAATGTGGATGAAATCCGCACACAGGGACTTGAATAATTATCAGTGGCGCCTGGTGGCCAATGCTATATCGAAATGTTCCCTCCCAATCTTTGTTAAGCTGGTTTTTGCAGAAATATGCCGCTGGCGTAGCTACACCAAACCAGCAGATACGCATTTGGCGAACGACGTCATGGACAGCATCATGATGCTCTTCGAGCGAATCGAAAAACAGCACGGAAAAATTTTGGTCTTCCACGCTTTGGCTTACATCACAGCATCCAAATCGGGTTTGTCCGAATCCGAACTGGAAGATTTGATCTCATTGGATGACAAAGTACTCGATGACGTTTACCAATACCACTTGCCGCCTGTGCGAAGAATACCACCTCTTCTTTGGACCAGAATACGAAATGATTTGCCCAATTACTTGAGCGAAAGAGAAGCCGACGGTGCCAGCGTCATGAACTGGTACCATCGACAATTTCGCGATGCCGCGAAGGAAAGGTACTTCAAAAATTTGAATTTAGCAACGTACTTCCATTCGATGATCGCCGATTACTACCTCGGGGTTTGGGGCGGTGGTAAGCCGAAGCCTTTTAAATATACCGAAATTCAGCGCCACCGGTGAGTGTAGACAGCGAATTTTAAAGAATAAGATTCTAGTTAAAAAAAGTATTATTGCAGATTTAACTTGACTGACAAGGAAGGCGTTGCTGACAGAAAAGTACCGGAACAACCGTTGGCCTTTTATGCCAAAGACGGAAAAGTATCTAGATATAACTTACGAAAGGTAATATGTGCACTGATAAGGAACAATGTTGACCATTATCGGCCCAATTGAACGGTTTTCGACGTTGACTTTGATCGTTTGCTGTTTTCACAAAAATGTAACCTATCACTACAAAGTCTATCAGAAAAGTGTTCACGGTATTAAAGGAATAACATCATGACAACTAAGACAACAATTTTTTTTTCAAATCGTCGGTATCAAAATAGCTGCTTTTTCATGATTCCAAGGTCAGAATATCATTTTTGGGAGGTCGATCTCGATGTCAAAGAAAAAATTCAAGATGGCGGAGAATGATAGAGAAGCATTCGTTTTGGACTGCATTGAATACTTCCTTATCATTCTTAATTCTATTTTCTGGACTTGAATACTTCTTCAATTACTGGGTAAGTTAAGGTCTAAACTCGGTATAGATTTTTTGTTTTCATTCGTGAATTGCGTTTGTGACAAACAACAGTGAACAATCAATGCCGAGGTCGGAAATTCCTTCAATTGTGCCGATTAGGGTTAATCATCAGGATCAGTAACAACGTTACCGATCCTGATTCTTCGCCTAGATATTCTATTGACAGTCAAGTACTGCAGAAAGTCACAATTAATTGAAAATTACTCTTTTACCTTCTTTTAGTTCGGCGAACTACCATATCACTTGGTTCGTTCGCATAGATTCAAGGATTTATTTGAAAATGTCCTATTCAATTACGAATGGCTCCATGCAAAATTAAGTTCCTGTCCTTTGCAAGCCGTCCTATCAGATTTCGAAGATGCCTGTGCCAACATCGAAGATCAAAATCTTGTAAGGTAATTTCTCGTCGTTTCGACTCGATGATTATCTATTTTTTTTTTTTTTTTATCAAAGTCACTCGTGAACATTTTCTGAATTTTATAGAGAATTAATGCTTGTCGCTGACGCATTGCGATTGGGTGGTGCTATACTTGGAAATCATCCAAATATGTTAGCTTCGCAACTGGTAGGAAGGCTCTTGCCAGAGATTGGAAACAACGTCAACGTTCGAATGCTTTTGAGAGCCTGCGATACTGACGGTACCAAGGATTGTGCATTACTTCCTTTGTACCATTGCTTGCATACACCTGGAGGGCCTTTAAAGGTGCATTATTATATCACTTGCACGGATGAGATTGCAGTTTTAAATAACAGCCATGTAATATGTCCTTTAGTATTCCTTGGAAGGGCACCAATTTGCAGTTTTTGGATTCTGCTTGACGTCAGATTACCGGTATGTAGTTTCCATATCGAATAGATTCATAACTTGGGATTTAAGCACAAGCGACATGACGAGAGATGTAAATCCTGGTATCGAAGGTATAATGCAGCAATTGACTCTGAGTCCCGACAACAGATATGCTGCTGCTTTTACGAACAACAATCAAGTAATAATGCATGAAATTACCTTAAAAGGCACCAGACAATTAAAAAACCAATTGCTTAAAGACTATTATTATATATTAAATGGCTATTTAATTGCAGACTGTGATTTTAAATACATTGACGAGTGAATTCGTAATCGTTAATAATCCTTTACCGAATGAGGAACCCGTGTATGGCGTCCATTTGATGAATCAATTTGTTTTTATATTCGGCAAAACTGCATGGTGCAGACTCGATCTTCGGGGTAATCTGCTCAGTACTCATACGAGTCCTGAAGACACGAATCAATGGTCGATATTAGGTAGAGTTTCCGAATAGAGTGATTTACAGCAATTTGCCAATTATTTTACGAATGAAATTTTCTCAGATATCGAGTATACAACGATGGATGACTATAGGATTATTTTTTGGTCCGGAAGTCTGGAAGACTCTGAGATGTTATTACAAACATATCGAAAGAAAGGTTCATTGAATCCACTCAATTTTCACAGGTAAGTCACATACAATTTGAAAATGAAAACTGTCACTTTACTAAAAATCCTCTTCACAGTGCCATTGTTATGACAAAGGACAAAAATACTCTGTACACTTGTACAGCCAATGATAACTATCGAGTAAGTAAATACACGATTGATGAAACATCATTATACTGGGAAATGGCTTTACAATTGCCACGGGCCGACAACGACGCTGATGAATATCTATTGCAACTGAAACTTGACAAAGACGAGAATACCCTTCTGGCTACGACAGGGAATGGATTCATTGTTTGGGATTTAGAGAGCAAGAACGATGCCCTGGTTTTAAATCTTCCCAATGGAGTAAGGAATATAAGCACTAGAATGTTGTGTTCTAATTCGATTATGATTAGTAGTGCAAAAAACTATGCTGTTGCCGGAGTAAGGTGAGCTCTCTTGTTCGTTGCAAAATAAGTTATGCTGTTTGTCAATTATTTACAATAGTTTTTCCAAACAGAAAGAACTTGTATGTATGGTGTTTGGAGACGACTGATCTAGTTAAAGTTTTAGATGCTCACTTTGCTAGAATTATACAATTAGAAGCTCTGACGATTGGAAACTGGAACAGTGTTGTAACATCGAGCATAGACAGAAGTGTTAAAGTTTGGAATATTAATAACATTTTTGAGCAAGTGCATGTTATTGATCGCCATGAATTGCAAATAGACTCAATAAGGTATTTACCGATGTACCATACTTTTATTTAATAATAAATAAAAAATAAATGAAAAATAAGTAATGCTAATAGCTATATTTGTTAAATAAACAATATATTAGTCTAGCTGAACACTGTAACCTCGCTGTTACCGTCACCAGAGGTTGTGTTGGTGTCTGGGATTTGCAGTCAGGGAAATTAATTTCAAAATTAGCCGACAGTCCTCTAGGAGCTATCGTCACTCATGCCTGTATAACTGGCGATGGAAAGTATGTTTAAGGAATTCTTAAAAGTAACTTAGCGTAGTTCCATCGCAATGTGCTTCATATTATACAGACCAATAATGGTTAACATATGTAATCTCACATAGCCTGATCTGTACATAGAAAGTAAAAATAAAGTAATAAGAACAGATTACTCTAGTATACATTTCAAACTGGATATTTCAGGTACATCATATCTACAGAATCTGGAAATATTCTGATTTGGAATAGAATAACAGAGCAAGTACTATTCAAAGAAGAACAAGCAGATGTTCGTCAATTGACGCTCCTTCAGGATGGGACAAAATTCATGACAGTTTCTAGGCCAAGCAATCCAGTAGGCATTGAATCTATGAAAACCACTGCGACCTTAGTTATGAAAAATGTTCCAGGTATATAAAATAACGTTGGCTTTGCATATTTGAAAGAAAGGCTTTTTAGATCGGTAAATCATTATCTTTCAGTTTTCGATGATATTTGAACATCTAAGCTTTTCTGACTGTTGTACTTATATATTATCATGTGGTATCTGAAAATATTTACATAATATAGTATTACGAGATATTAAAAACAAATTTATATATATTAGTCGTCATTGCAAAAAATTGGTTGACTGAAGAAAAACGCTATTTATACTGATTTTAATATTCCCTCCAAGAGGAATTAAAAATTTATAAATTTAGGAATTTTCTTATTTATAAAATAGAAATTTTTTTTTTCATTAAGATAACTAGAGTAACTATTTGTTTCTAGAAAGTAAACATTTGTTGGTTTTAGAAGGTGGAACGTTATTTACTTTTGAGTATCCTGTGAGGAGTCATACAGGAACTCCATTTCGACATGCTGTACTTACATCTGATGGTTTGCATCTAGTCGTACCTGCAGCTGAGAAAAAAAATCGAGATTTTGTAATGGTTTATAATGCAAAAACTGGAGCTTTGATATCCAAGATTCCAGTAAAATTACCTGGATTTAAAGTACGATTAAATTACAATAAAAATGTCCCAATTCCTACTTATTTTTGTAACTTTAATTTTATTTTTAATAAGGATATCATTAGTATCGTACCAATGCCAAGCAAACTACCGTGGGTTGGGATTATCAGTCCAGATAAGGGAACTATACTCGATATTGTCAAGAAAAAGATCATTCGCTCAATACCCAAATGGAGTGGAAATATCAGCAAAGATGGAAAATACACGTTATATGCACCGAGCAGGTGTGTCGATATATTTAATCCATTAAATAAGTATATACCAATGTACATACTTTCTATTCTATCAGGTGTTCTACAACTAATAGATAATATTGCAAGTGGTGATTCTTCATAAAATATTAAGCAAACAAGTTTGCTTAACTTGATCCGATTGATAGTTAAATTATTGCGAAGGATTTTAGGTTGGCTCTTGGGGCCAATTTAGATACATTACAATGAGAGGCCATTGAGAAACATTTAGTGTGCTATCGACCTTACGACCCCTCGTGGCAGTGTATATGAATAGCCTATTTCATATATATATAAAACAATATACTAATAAAAATAATAATAAACCAGTAAAAAATTATGCAAATTAAAGTGCCCGCGATAAACCTAAAGGGGAGTAAGGTGAATACTAAAAAGCAAGGAAAACTTTGCACCATTATTTTGGAATTTTGAGGCAATTTAAGTAAATCCTGAAGGTTCTATAGTTTTTAAAGGTTTGGAATCTTTTTGCTGTTTGCTCAAACTAAAACTAGCCAAATTTATAAATATGACAAAATTTTAGAATTTATTATGCTCATTTCTACTTAAACAAATCTTTACCATATTACTTCACCCGATAGCCATTGTGACAAGAAATCCACTTATAAAAATATATTTAGTAAAAAGTCCCTCAAAATTCCAAAAACATGACGCAAAGTTTTTCTCGCTATTTCGCTTTTAAATTATATTTTCTATTATTTAAATATTTAATTATTTTTTTTATGAATATTGTAGATTGACCTACAATAGTACACAATATTTAAAATTAATAAAAAATGAAATATTACAATTAATATATTTTTCATGTATATTACAATAAACTTTACTTACATTTTTATTTGAATAGAGGAGGTTTAGAATTGGTTGAATTGAAAAAAGGTACTACTGTTAAAACCTATATACCAAAAGTTGCAGAAGGGGTATTTACAGTTATTTCCATGTTTAATCGTACTGATGAGTATGTTCTTTACTATCATAGTGGTAGAAAAACTATCCGAGTTTTCAGGTAATGAAATATTAATTTTTTATAAATGATATGTATTAATGTGCCGATAATGTGAACAAAAAGTAAATAATTAATGTTATATAAGAGTATTTCTATAGGTCCTCTGATTGCGAAATTATAGCGAATTTCAGAGTTCAAGCAGAGCTTAGTGCTATCGATAGTACTTATGATGGAAAAGGTATTGTATTAGGAACGGTAGATGGCTGTGTTTCTGTTCTCGCAATTGCAGATCCACAGAAACCAGAAATGAAAGAGTATCTGAGAAATCTTCCATCAAGAGATGAAAAGGTAAGATAATACAGATATAAAGTGCTACTATTATAATATGAAAGGTATGAGTAGCACGATGGTTGGGCGAGCTGAAGTATTAGTCTTATTTTGTACAAGCCGACTGTCACGAAGGTCTTAAGTTCGATTCCCATCGCAATAATTGTTGACATTAAAGAAAAGCAGTATGGCCGGTTGCATGTCACCCAAGTGCTCGCAGTCTGTGTGGGATCAATTACGCTTGATGGCTTTGAATGCTGCCCATAACACTGTGAAGTAATAGTAAACAATGACACGACAGAACTATCCCAGGATCGACTGTACCTGTCATAGGTTTTAGTTTCCCTATGCAGTTTCCCTATGCCATTGCACACATGAATGTGGATACAGAGGGGGCGAGTATGACTGCATATCAACTTTGAGAACTGGCTTCGGGTGGTTAAAAAATTCTAAATTATGGATAAACATTGCTTTATTATAAAAAATTCCGTGTTTGAACCATCTACGAGCCGACCCGAAATCAGACGTGGACATATGAAACAAATCGGGCACAAGGAGTTAAAAAAAATTAATTTGAAAGGTTATGTTGATTTCATATGAATTACGTTTTTACATGGTAAAACTATTATGAGAAACGACCGTAATTTAGCTTTCAAAATCTGATTCATAGAAAAAGAAAACAAACCTGTGATGGTTACGTTCGGCAATAATGTGAAATGCCGATTACGGCAAAATCAGATGCTGGAGCCACATTTCGGTAAACACTCAATATGACATTTTGCTATTAGATATCACTTTTACACCTTCTTCAGCGATCACTGCAAGACAGTTTTTATCACAAACATTAAAACGATATTCTCCGTATTTTATCCGACACCGCGAAGAACCAATATCCAAAACTCAAAGGGGGTGCGTCGAACATAAGGCCGACCGCTCAGTGCCGACCGCCGAGGCAAAAATCATTTATACTTTAATCGTCAGAGGGTTCTAAAGTAGAATCGTTACCGACCGAGTTTTTCAACAATTAAAGTATGTATTCATACCATTCATACACATACAAACAAAAAATGATTGAAACGTTTTTTTTTTTCAAATTTGGTCTTTGGAAGAGTTATATTATATACACAAACCTCGAAAAAATATCTCTGAAAATTGGTTCAAAATAAAATGAGGATTATCCGAAATAAATTATTTTTGTTGCTGATAAGAGAAAATAATTTACATATTTCGGATATTCCTCCTCTATAATGAGGTTGTATAAAGTATAACTTTTTTGTCGAAACTCATTTCTAATAGAACTCCTTCATTTATTAACCGATTTCGCTGAAAATTTTCTTGCGATCATATGAAATACGTATTTTCACAGTTACAGAGACCGATTTTCGAAAAAGGGAAAAAATTATTTATTTATTAAAGCTTGCAGTTCCGCTGTTTGCTAATTCGAGTGAATGGCGCTTCTATACGCAGCCGATGCGATATCGCTTTTCATCGCATTACCGCAGTTTTAGGCAGATATCGGGGAAAAAAAGCTTTGTAACTGTGATTCTACGGACGAGATGCAAATAGCAAACCGGACTTTATTTGGATCGGGTTCGAGGAGTAAAAACCGTAACTTTTGGAAATAAAATCGGCCCGTATTTCGTGTTTCTGTTTCTGTTCCGTGGGGTGAAAACAAATGATAGAGGTTGCAAGAGTGTGTGCGAACGTGTGTATATATATGTATATGTTCACGTTCAGTTGCACCGGTGCACCTATCGTTTAGCCGATAAAGAAGGAATCTCGGAAAACTCGATCGTGAATTTTCTCTTCACTTTGGAACCCCCTTAATTTGGAAGCAATGTCACCGATATCTTTTTTGCGGATTGTACATGATGCATATAGAATATCACCTTTCCAAAGCCCGAATTTTGAGAAAATGTTTCAATCCTTCTTCTATTTACACTTTTCCTGTTTTGAGGTTAGGTCGGTAATCGTTCTAGTTTAAAGTTTAGACCCTTTAGACTCCCCTTATAAGGTGGTTCTAAAGTAGAACAGTTATCGAGCGAGCTTTTCAACCATAAAAGTATAAATAAAAAGTTAACTAAGCGTTTTTTCACAATTTGGGCTTTGGAAGGGTGATTCTACATAACATATACAATCACCAAAAAAATTCCATCAGAAATCATTCAAAATTAAATTTGAACTTTTGGAAACAAATTATTTTTGAGGTAGGTATGGAAAAATAATTTATTTCCAAAAATTTTCACTGAATTTTTCATTATTATCAGTGGAATTTTGT
>JAPYZR010001375.1:0-21972 GCA_030522945.1 Trichopria nigra | reverse complement strand
TAGTTAAATTGCTGACTAGGCTAGTTTTCTTCAGATGACGATGAAAGGTGTTTGTAGAGAAGTATCTTAAAGTTACTCAACGTTGATGAGCTGCGGATATATTAGTGGCGAATTTACTATCTCGTTTTCCTTTATATTGTTTCCTGCTTTCGAATGTCTGTGCAAGTCAGAAGGTTATTCTTTTAATATTAATTAGGTGACATTTCTGCTTCACCCGACATCTGAACCTTCGCCTAATAAGTGGTACTTAGATGTATATAAGCATATGAAATGAGCATTTACGGAACGCATGTTTCCTAGTGTAATAATGGATTTGGTGTCGACCTGTGATCTACTGTTGAAACTGGCAAATTGCGTCATCGTTAGAGGATTTTTCTTTACACTTTTTTATTTTGTACCTCCCCTTTTCTCCTCTATCGATTACACGTATAACTTTGCTTATGAAAATTGGATTAGAAATTAGAAATTATCGAGGAATTTTCTATAGAACGTAATAGAGTACTTCGAACGAGATATTATCACTTTCAAACGAGGAAAACTACTCGAGTTCTTTCGATATGCTAACAGTTTAATAGACCAGAAAAAAAACTGCATTTGTTTTTAGCGCGTGAACACGATATGTGCTAAAAATATCATACTTGTTTCAAAAAGTCCCGTTTATCATCACTGTATATGACTAAGAAAATCATTAAGAAAACGTTAAGAACAATTTTTTCTTTAAATTCTTTAGGTTTGAAAATAAACTTTCTGTAATTCATCATACATCTAAAACGTTTAAAAGAAATATACCGTTATTGAATGTAATTAATCTTAGTAACGTGCGTAAGCAAAAATTTCCATTTTTTTGAAAGCTTGATTGATCGATCAAATCTTAATTTTTCATTAGATGAGAGAAGAATATGCTTGTAAAATAACACAAGTTTTATTGTATTTATGTGTAGAATTTATGAAGAGTACTTTAAGAACGTTTTATTTTAAACCCTCTGGTATTTTTTCATTTTATCGAGTAAACAAATTGAAGTGAAAATTAAATTTTCCAGAAGCGTGTGTGTGTGCATGTCCGAAGGGTCAAAGCGATCAAAACCACTAGTAGTATACTCGCCGCTTATGAAAAGGAAGTCATTAGCATTTACAACTGGTTTCGAAATATTTTTAGAAAAACTGCTGACATTTTACGGGTCACTTATTACGAATTTTATATCGGACTTCTGAAACGGAAAATGATCTCTATATGCTCTACAGAACTCTTATGTAATACAGTTTGCTTACTTGAAATACATTGAGGAATACCTTGTGGAAATAGTGAACATTTAATTACTTTATTCGACTCTCTCATTTGAAAAAGAAACAATGAATAAATAATAAGAAAATAAAAACCACTAATTAACTGGTTTTCAAATTGGAGTACCTTAAGTATACTATATTTAGTGCCATCGTAAGTTACATAATACTCAAAATCACTGGGTCAATAGAATGTAAAAGCAATTCATGAAAAATAGTCTATATACAAACTTATTTATTTTGTTAGATTGATCCAATTATAAAATACATGATCCAAACAACGACCTTTTTATACCGAGAATGTTGTTGACCTTGCAATATACGTCAATGGCGCTTCACACGTATGTGTCAAATAAAATATATGTTCTTTACATTCATTTGATAAAAACCATTGCTTTATATCTGTTTATTGCAAAAAATCATCGAAATCGTGTATTATGATGCTTTTTTGGAATTTCTAAAAAAGAAATGAAATTGGTAAATATTATTCATCGATAAATTGTTAAAAAGAATAAACATGTCGATATATACATATATACACAAAAAAATTCTCGAATAAACAAAGTTTACGAATTTTCTTCAAAATTATATACTGTGTAATAAATTGCGATTGTGAAATTAGATTTATACTATTTCTTAGTACAAATAATAAAATCGCCCAAAAAATTCGTGAAATTAATTTTGTAGTTGATTTGTGTATTAAATTATGTGATGCTTAATTAGCGTATAGCATATTCTAAAGTCATAAATATCATATTTTTCCAATAACGTATATATTTAAAAGAATTTAATTTTTTTGATTAGTCGAATTTTTTACAACACATTGAATGATCTATTCAATTATTTCTTCCATTCTTCCTCATTTTCTGGATGACTTAAATGCAAACTAATGGATATTAATGAGGTCGTTTATAATTTACGACAGATGTATCTTGATTCATTCTTTCGTTTTTTTTTTTGTATTATACAAGATGTAAATGCGCAAAAACTCAACTCTACCATAGACTCTTTTTTTTAAAGATCCTTCACGCTTCAACGTTTTCTTTTTTGGGTTGTATAAACGGCTATTATTAAAATTTTATTTATATTTAAAGTAAAACGAAATAATTTAATCCAATTGAAGGTTTTTGGATTTTTTAACCAATTCCTTGTAAACTTCATAAGTTATTACTTTTTCTTATATTTTACTGGCTCGAAGGTGTTTTTAATTTAATTCCTACTATAGAAAAGTAAAATATATGAATAGGAAAATAAAAAAATTTGATCGATCAGTTGCTGGAATAATTTTTTTTTGAGAATAAATTGTATATCAATGAGATTTGATTGCCTACCTATCAATTTGAGTAATTGTAAGGATTTTTTGTTTTACCATATTTTATGAATTTTTGGTAATTCGGTTAATCTTCGTCGTTTTTTCTCAAATTTGACATTTGATATAGTTTTTGCAAATTTTTCGAACATATGTGCCGCTTTGAACATTTTCAGATGCTTAAACTTATTTTTCTAATAATTTCCTACAATTTTACTGTTTGCAAAGTTATGTATTTGTACATTTGTATCAATTAGTTATAAATTTAATATATACTTTTATTTGTAAGTTTTTATCACTTTAATCTACCAAATTTTTATAAATTTATTTTCATTTGAGTTTTATCATTTTATTGTCGTCCGGAAACTTTTGTATTATTTGTATACATTTTTTGTTAGGTTAGGTTAGTACTTTAATCATTCTATGTTTTTAGTAGGATAAATAATTATTTTCATTCATCATTTTTAAGGTATTCATTTTGAAATAAGCGTACTTAAAAATACACAAGAATTTATGTAGTATAAACATTTTCATTAATTGTTTTTACATTATTATACTTATTTTTTTAAATAGTAAAAAAAGATTAAATTTCTAACTTTCATATGCAGTAAACTCACAAATGTCAGTAGACTTCCTGTAAAAGATAAGACAAAATATAGGCTGTTAACGTATAAAGATATATTAACGTATATGTATATATATATTGATAAAACATTATTTTTATATTATTTAAAATATTCTTCAATTTTCCACTTTTTATAAACTCAATTTTCAATATTTAAAGAATACAATTATTAAATCATATCAAATAAACATTTGACTGCTCGTAAATGTTCTCAACGTCATAATATATACATATTGCATGAAGGAAGTATAAGTTCCCAAATTCGTTATTTACATTTTTGACATTTATGCCAACAAATACCACTGAAATCTAGCAATATTTCCAATGTAAAGACGAACTTCTTACAAGAAGAAAGTTTTATCTAATAGTTCGCTCTATGTTTCTATGGATCTAGAATGCAAGTGCCATGCAATGACTATGTCTTTTTTTTTATTATGTCATATTAAGAGGAAATGAGTTCCAGTGAAAACTTCCACGGCGGATTATGATTTGAACATACACAGTCAATACGTTCCAGCAATTAAAATTGCATCTACAATGTTCAGAGTACATTGGTAGCACACTAAACATTCTTCGATTTTACCGACCGGTTAGATCTCGTGGCGTGGATCGTGAATTCCATCAGTGTAGGTTCGAGTTACATTCACTAGGAGGAGACACTTTCGAACATCATTTAGTAGCGACCTACAAATGTCAAATGAATGTTACCATTTTTAGTGTTATTTTAAAGCAAAGTAGGATAACTGCTGTATTAAGCAGCATAGATCCTTGGACGATCTATCAACGCATATTTCTTTTAAATTCCAAAAGATTTAATATCATCACATTTAATATAAGATAAGATCCACTACAATAATAGAGTTAAATATTTGTTTTATTTTTCATTATTAATATGTAATTTTGAAGAAATATCATTGAATTTTCAAAAATCATTGAAAATTAGAATAAATTAATTGCAAAATTAAGTATATTAGGAATGATTTTTTTGTTTGTTTATAAATTGCCAGTTAAAATTTTTAAGTGCTACTCGAATAGAAGAAATATATCAGTGAAAAAATATATAGGATATGTGAAATTACTGAATTACATTTGGTTTCGATAATAAGCACGATCTGTTAATAGTAATATATCAACAAGTACGAGATGCACAATTTCAAATGAATGCAGCAATACCCTCGTAACACGAAAAATTTATAATAGAATGATTTTATTATTTAATTAATTTTCATTTGCAACGACAATCAATTAACGAAATACCCGATCAATAAATTATTTATAATCTTTTTCATTATTATTATTTGCATTTTTTGTTGTTAGACTTTTAAAATGTCCGACAATGTCCACCGATTAATTAATTTTACTTTTGTTCGGATTAATTGGTGATTGTCAGATTTCCTCTGCTATTTTTGACGGTGCTGAGGGTCAGAGGTTCAAAGGATTATTTCGAAATATCTTCATATATTCATTGCTCATAAATTTAACATTATATGACCACAATATGTTGCGACAATTATTTATTCTTTGATTTGCTAAAGCGTTATATTAAAGCTGTATTTAGTGAAGCTGAAAATAATCATTTATATTGAAATCTACATTCCAAAAAGTCAGATAGGGTACTGTGCAGCCATGGTTTAATATTCGAAATGTCCTTTTTTACGAATGCAAATCACTGAACTCAACTAGTCGTCAGACCGCTTATATACTTGCTGCATTAAACCAGGAAGAATTCTTCCATCAGATTACATCAGTATTCAATGACGATTTTTAGGTTCAATTTACATATTTTGTAGGTAACCGGCGTCCACTTATACATGAGCATCGCATGATTTAGAAGATCGAGCAAAAGCACACAAAATAAACTTCATGATATATTATTTCGCACTGACTAAAATACATATATCACTATTAACCTGCGATGTTGTCGAAATAAATTAACTGCAAAAAGTTTGAATATGACCTTTACATTTATAGACCTGACTCCTACGAAATATTTTTGTAATATTATTGTATATATATTATATAAACATCATAAGGTCCGTCTTCTTATGCTTTATTTATTATATTTTTATATATAATGGACGTAAATTTATTTATTTTAAAAATAAACTGAATTTCCTATAATAATTCATAAATATTTATTGATAATAGCCAATACAGTTCGTATTTATGTCTTATTGTTAATATAATAGGCATGCTACTGTTTTAACAACAGCATATAAATACAAACTGTAATGGTCATTGTTAATAAATTTTAATTAATTAATCATTAAATTATTTTATTTCATTTAGACTACTACATGTATAGACTATATATATGTATATTTATTTATTTATTTTTCATATAAATTAAAATAATTTCATTGTTACTCTAATGAAATAATTCATTCATTCATTTTTTAGTCTAGAATTGGTCATTTCATTGATAACTACACGACGAATAATGTATGCAAAAACGTGTTTATTCAGCGTCGTATTAGTTACTGAGGTAATCTCCGTGTCTGGACGATCTAACGGTTGTATTTGTAATTTAACTGTTGATCTTTCATGGCCGCGTGGTGTTGGGATCCGACCAAACAGGAAACTCCAGATTCTATTAGGCAGAATACACGCTTGATCAATATTTCATAAATATACCAGTGATTTAATTCTGACATTTTTTTTTTTTTTTGTAATTACTGAAATCACAGATATTTTTTATCGGACTCATTCATTTTGTTTTTAATCGTCGAATGAAATTGCAAAATTTTACATCACGATATTTAGTCTTTGATTGGATTTCGAGAATAAATCATTTTAGGTGTTTTATTTTTTTATTTAATGTACATGCAATTGCACAATGTACATGCAATTTGAAACAATCACATTGAAACCAGATTGTAGCTTGAATCTTGAATCTTGACTATTACACGAGTGCGGGCGCAAACATATCTATTTTGTTATAGGCAGAAAATTATAAATTCAAAACTGTCATTATTAAAAATCGTACAAAACTTAGTGGAGTAAGTGAAATGCACGGGAGGCTTCATCGGGTGTTTGACCCGTGAGTGTGAGACAGTAAAGGTTTCTACGATACGCAACAATAACGTAATTACTGTTTCCACCGTACGGGTGTAAGGAACGTCCTTGCATTGTTTTACTGTACGTAACGCTTCAAAGATATTGTGAATTTTGAGGCAATACCATTTCCCGTTTAAAATCACTGGAACATGAATGTCACGATCATGGTCACATTTACTACATGACTTTTTGTTACAGTACTGAAAAGAAAGCAACTGAAACATTCCGAAGATATAAAATGTCCTCTAATATGGGTGATTCGATATAGAGACATCTTCTTTTCCTTCCTTATTTATCACAATCACAAATTAATTTATACTATACTATATACATTATAATACATTATGTAAGATTTTTTCATATTGAATATCATTTCCTGACATTCTGTCACTTCTGCACTGTAGCACTGTAATGCAACGTTAAAAATTTCATGAAATGTCATATACATTTAATGTACATTACATTCTTCCTTCTTATATTTATATATAGGGTGGTATTTTATCTTGAGATATTGAAATCTGTTTAAGAAATGCCAGTGATTATCTCTAGAAAGATCCAAAATTAATCACATTTTCGAAAGTATTCATGACAATACTGTTGGAATTCCTAGTTCAAAAGTTTAAACCAAGTACAACCAACTTTAATCATATAGATTACTATCAAACTTATTGTCGAATGCGAAAAGTCGATCCTTATTGTATCGTTTCCTTGTTCTGCCCCTGTACGAAACCCCGTCATTAGCGATTACCCCCCTTTAAATGATTTCCAACGACACTGTTACATATTTCGTAGTTGCGTAAAATACATCGAATTACACCGTGTCACGCACTGCGAGTAAAGAAAAGTGCATGTGTCGCCTGATGGGATTTTCGATCGCGATCGGTGACCGCGAGGAAAAAATACAGGCTTTCACGATGTACAAGGAAGAAAGGAAGACCTCTGATTATCCAGTTGCTGTCGCTTATAAACACGATAGTTCCGCAAGTTTCCCTATCAGTATTGTGCCTTTTTTTTACTCGATACACAGTCGATCCAGTGCTCTCCTTGATCGCGAGGGTTTCGGTTTTTGACGCAAGAAAATTCGGTCGCGTGCCGTCTCTAAGTGATTTTGCGGATTACGTGTATACGTCGTTTCTATATATGAATTGACTTGTTTCCCGGACGGTAACTCCCTTAATAATCGAAAATTCCCGGAAGACCAGTTTTTCATTTTGAATTGCGCAATCGGTCGGTGCACTCCATGAGATCGAACGGACGCAGCCTCGATCTCGTTCGGGGTGATAGAGGATAATTTGTGAAAACATACGCCCGATCTGGCCTACGAAGAGAAAGGTTTGTTGACAATCATAATAAATTAGGAAATCTCGTATAAATTTGTGATAATCGCGATTTAAGATTAATTCAATGGGTATATAGTGACGATTTAACGACAACATTTGCATAACTTTTCAATCTTAACGTTAAACACGTATTTGGTCAAGGAAATTAATGCGACTAATAAAACGCCGAACCTACGTTTTTTATTTATCTAAAATATTTATTAACATCATTAAAAGTACGATTGGATCACGCGTCGTAAACGTGTCGTTAGTATCTATATTTCTTTCGCTGTAGAGTCATTACGTTTTTTGTTCCTGTTAGAATTTATACTTCTATACCTCAAACTAAACGGGGTGATTTTACAAAGTTTACAATATGGCCACAATAAATATTTTCAGGAGGGAAAGGTGTTAAAACCACAGACAATGGTCGCCTTAAAAGTATTCACCTTTCTCCTATTGAGCTCGATTGGCGTCGCGTCTGCATATCCTGCCGCTATGGAGCAGATGATGAGCTCAGAACATCAAAAAAGATACGGGGCGTCGTCTAACGACCATGAGCAATCTCGTGTGGTCGAGATTTCGTTACCACTAAAAATTCGTACGAGAGAAGATTTCATTGCGTGGATAACATACGCCATGAAAATGATGGCCTCCAGGATCAACATCACGTTAGCTACTGGAGATAACGATTCCAACATGAACTTAAGCACTGTGCCAATCGTTGAATCGACTACCGAACCGGAGGTAGTATCACGATCTCCACCCACGATGCGAAATAGCGAACACACAGCGAGTGCAAACCCTCAAATGCAGAGAGGAGAAAATCCACCTTTAGCATCTGGCGTTATGGCAAACTTCGAAAATTTCTTTAAATCAATGTTCGGGATAGCTGAACCGAATTCTTTCCCCAAAACGAATCCTGATGATTTTCGAGGAGGGAATCCATTCGTTAAGTTATTTTCGGAAGTGACAGTAAACAATCCGTACGAAGAAAGTGAAAACAAAGCTTATCGTGAGCCGGAAGTCTTCTCGCCATTCTCAAGTCCAGGGATTTATCTCCCAATACCGTTAAAGCCGTCAGGATTTATCGACGACCAATTGCTGTCTACGTACTATAATATGATAGGCCATAATAGTAGCGACAAACCTTCAACGACGTCGATAAAATTAGTTCCGATGGATACGAAGAAAGTAGAGAATTCCAATAAACTTCCGAGTGCACCTGTCAAAACCGTTGAAATGAAAGGCAAGGATGACGGATCCTCGCCCGTTACTCCGATTTTGTCTGTGCCTTTCGAGGCTTTTATAACAATTGCAAGGGATACGATTCAAAATCCTGCCTCTTCTGATTCCATAAAGATGAACAAAGATACAATGCTTATGATGACAAGGAAACCATCCGCAGAGACCTCATCCGTAGACTCGTCTGAAACGCAATCTTCGGGTAAGTTGACTTTGCTTTAAAGTTATTAATGTTTCACCCATAAACACAAATCCCAAATTTGTCAAATGTATATTTCTAACCAGAGCCGAAGTAGATTTCTGAAATAGTTTTTTTTTCAATCACAATTAAAATATCTCTCGTATAATGTACTTTATTATCTGGTATTGTTGGCATTTATTCCAAAAATACAGTGAAAAAAAAAACATTTATACTATTAAGGATATTATTGTAAAGACCCTCGTGTGGATTTATGGCTACGCAAATGAAGGAACCTTGTATACCCAATTAAAACGCGACATAAATTTCGAATCAGAAAACCTTTTGCATAATTACGTGGATGTAGATGATTTTCGAGGAGGCAAAAAAATGTTAAATCTGAAATTAAGCCTGAATTGCGATTCGTTTTATTTCCATGTGTACGTTATAGGTTTACGATGTCAAAGTATCGAAATTCACAAGGTCGTGTATGAAGGTTGAAATAATAAAGCATTAAATCAATTAGCGTTGAATTGCTTTGAAAACAAAACCATATATTTTTAACGTATATGAATATTTTTCATCGTATATATAAGCTTTAGAAAAGTCTGGTGATTATAATTTGATATGCGAAAACCTCGTATTTATTTATTAGATTTTATATTATAATGTATGAATATAATCTGGATAAAGTCGAATAGATGTCGATCGCAATCAATTTAAACGACTTTCATTTTCATGACGTATAACACTCAGCCGTTAAGATCGGAGTGTTTTTTGTCACTTATGCGTCAAACGACCGTTAGGGGTTAGCAGGGCACGATTGCGTGCTATTTGCAACTATGTGTATAATTAGAAAACTTGCACAAGGTAAAATTGTAGAAATTAAAATCCGTAATATTTGCAAATTTTTGCGTTGTAATTAAAATCTGTTATGTAAAGTCAAGACTCCATAAATAAAAATAATGAGTCAACAACATTTTTTTTTCTTATATTTTATCTCTTTTTTATGACTTTCATATGTTTTTATTTGACAATCATTGATGTATTTTGTAAACCTACATGAATTTTTCAGATTTTTAAAATATATTTTATGATTATATTATTAATTTTATAGGTTTATTTATTTTAACGACTTTATTAACAAATTTCATTGTTTTTATCTGTTTTATTCTATTGTTAACAAAGAAATTCGAAAATAATATTGAAAATCTGTTTTTAGTTTTATTTTTGATCATTTTTCCTCAATCGTACATTGTATTTGTAGGTGGCGTACAGGTCGTTTTTGAGGATGAAACTCCAAACGTCGAAAACAATAAAAAAACAGAAAAGAAAAAAGAGAAATCCCGGAAGAGGCAAACATCGGCTTTACAATCTCTCTTGCGGATGCTTACCTTGAGGGGGAAGAAAAACGCCACCACTGTAGATATTGGTACGCCGTCCGTGTTAAACGTTTTTCAAGCGGTTAGCGGAAAATTACCTGGAGCAAAATTCGACCAGGTAGCACTTTTTTTATGTATATACGTAACTTTAATAATTTCATTCTTATCACTATAGATGTGAAATAAAGAAGTAAATGTATCAAATGAGATCGACAGCCCTTTATCTCGTCGAGAAATACGATGAAGTACATTTTTAAGCAAAATGCAGCTTTCTCAATCAATTCTTGTCAATTTTGTTAATGATCAGTTTTTCTTACTCTTTTTTATACACATTTCGGAACAGTCATATTTCGAAACAATGAATGAAACAATGGGTTGCAATTACTAGGTGTCGCAAAAACCCGGACGTAATACTTTATTTCACATGAAGACTAATTAATTTTACCATCTAACTATAGAGAAATTAATAAAGACATCGAAAAATGTTTAAATAACATCGTCGTATGATCAATGAAAAGAAATGTTTATGATTTGAAATTCCTTAAATTCTTGTAATAATTTTTGAATGAAATTTTCGTAATAATGATCATACACATACTTTGTTATTCAGGATATTAAATCGATGTCACAAGAGCTAATAAGATTGTAAAAATCTATTAAGCTAAAAATCCAATTAAATTAATGTCTCGAAATGTCGGTGTTAAAAAGAAGATGAAATATCGTTTTCGAATTCATCGTATACGGTAAGCGATAAAATATTCCGGATGTGAGAAATTCGACAGAACGTGAAAATTACAAGGACTCGATTTTGCACGCGAGAACGAGCATAATCCGGATGAGTCCTAAATAGCGAATTGAATGAACCCGTCTTTTTTTTTAACGAGTCGGCGCAAAGATGAGAGATACACAAATAATTCGCGAATGCAAAGCAGCAAAGACCGATCTCAAAATTGCAGGAACGTTTTTATTTGATGATGGAAGATGCGATATGCCTTCATTAATAATGCATGCGACAATCCTAGTTATTAATGTCTTGACTATATGCCGATGATCTGTTACACAAGCAAGTTCACTTGGAAAGTCCATTATTCCAAGCATTTACGCAACGTATATAGCTTTACACGTCAAGGTAAAAGTTGGGTACATGTTGGTAGTTGTGTTGATTAATTTCAACAATTAGTTGCTGATACATTTTTTATTAACTGGATGTCGGAGCTTTAAATTTATTGGTATATTTCGGTCTATTTCGGTTTAAGGATTCTTTAAGTAATTAAGTTTATATTCTAATGTTGTAATATATGTATATAGTTGTATGTGACATTCATGTAGGATCATCATGTAGTATAATAATTATATAGTGTCGATATATGGTAAAATGTGGTAAAAAGTATTGTTTCTTTTTGTTTCTTTAATTTACTGGTGGTTATAATATGGGAGGAATATGTTTTTTCATTACGTTGTTTTACCACATTTTTCGAAATGAAAAAGTGTCAGAAGTGAAAAAGTCAAGTGTAAAACGCAAAAATGATTGAGCATGACTTTTTTTACTTTACGCGCGATTTTTAACGTTTTTTAACATTACAGGTGTGAAAATTATTATATAACTTTTGTTTGTAATTCTAAATTATTGATTTTTGATCGTTACCCTATATGCGAAGAAATTTATTCTGAAAAAAAAATTTATTTTTCGTACGCATATAGAAGAATATCCTTGTAAATGTGATGTAAATATTTACCAAGATTTGATTTCGATATTTTCTCAAAGCCTTTTGTAACAATAATTAATATAAATACAAACCCCTCGATGAGAATGGACATGGCAGTTTATGCACTTCCTTTGGTCCTGGTGAGAGAAGTCGAACTTTCTTCATGGCGTTAGAGATGAATAGTATACTCTGATAGTCTGATGTAAGTTTGTCTAAATTAAAATGATAATATTAAATGCAGGATTAACGTCATGCAAAGTTCAACTGTCTTAACTAATATTATTAAAAAATTATTTTTTCGTATCAGTTTCTAGAAATACATAAAAAAATAAATAATTGCCAGAAGTTACGTATATTATTTATAGATTTATATTATAGTCGAAAATATATTATTACAGATTCCTCGAAACCGAAGATATTCTAAATATATACAGTGACTTTGCATATCGTGTTCGATAAAAAATGATGTTGCAATTGTCGACGTAGCGAAAATTAATCGAATATCCCCGAGAACTATGGCCATGGATTCATAACCACGTGTCACTCACTTTTAGACAAAATTTGTTATGAGAATTTTTTGTGCGCAAAAATTAATATTCATTCGAAATTTCGATTTCATTTTATGAATTATTAAGATTTTTTGAAGCAATGGGATCAATCATTTTTCTTAAATATCATTAATATATTATTATACAATTTAGGAATATATATACAATTTAGGAACATACAAAAACATTGTGTACGTTTGTGATTTTCAAAGTTCCCGGTTCCTAATCGAGGAAAAAGGAATGAGACTTCTCAAAAGCAAGAACTGGATCTCGATGACTTCGATGACGATAAACCATCGACAGGAGGCTTCGACGATGATGACGTAAGAGAACCTTTTTCTAATTGTTATTTTAGTACTTTTCATTAAAATTCAAAATAATTTTTTTTCTACGTGCGATCTGATGTAGCAGAAGTAAATTGTAAACTATCTAAACTGACAAGTTACACTTGTGGCACTAAATTTAATTGATCGTTTTATACGACGACAATGTATTGTATATAAACAATTTGACAGTAGTAACTTTCTCAGATTTATATCCCTGGTAAAAATTGCGCCTAATTTTTCGAAAGTTTTTGGCTATTATACTTATTCACAGTCTAGTTTTTGGATAATATAACTGGCCAGTTTCCTGCTGGAAATGTAATATTGACCTTGATATTAATTAGGTATCCTTTTTTAAATAAATCTCGTACAATTTGCACCCAGTTTCCGTCCAACATTTTTAGGAACATCTGGGACGACTTATACCTAAGCCTTTTTTGTCCAATTTCCGACTACATTCCGCCTAATATTATTGTAATATTTTTATATACGCATTTATTATGAAATAAGGTTATGTACACAGTAGGCATAGCGATCTTCAATGCCATTTAAACTTTGTTCATAAGTTTCATCATATCCTTTGGTCGTATTATAAACATTTCGCAAATATCATTTTTATCATCATGGTCATGTGGGGTTTGTTCGTTATCTTCTTCTTTTTTTTTCTAGTTATTGGTCAGTTTACGAACACTTTTAAAGCAATAATTTTGAGTAAATTAGTAAAATTGGACAGAATTTCTACCAGGCATATAATGGAAATTTCACTTTTATAAATGAACACAAAATTTTATCAACATATTTATTTTATTTAGGAAGAAGAAATGGGCTCTCTCGGCTCGATAACTGATCTTCTTCCGTTGGTGATTCCGGTCCTCGAAGATCTGAGTGATGTAAGGCTAGTTTGAAGCACTTTCTCCAAAAAGTCATTTCGAACGATTCCACGATGACGTCTTAGACCGTGAGCGATTGGTTCGCTTAATATTTACTTATCCTCCTTTCGTGTCCATACTGTCCGTTGAAATCCAATATATTACCAAAATTACATTAAAATTAAGTTAATTGTTTCGCTACTTATTTTTAGCCAGATTCTGACGTGGACTTGCTCGAATTATTAATGGCTGGGATTCCCTTGCTCGAGGGCCTGTCTGATGTACGTATATGAACAATATTGTTCTGTTCAAAAGTTTAATTTCATATTTTCAAAAAGAATCATCTTGACATTTTGAAAATTGTTTAATCGTATCGTATCATTTTATTCTTAATCTATAGCGCTGTACATATATAATTTCTGTCATTTAGGAAAATGATCCAGACGCAATTGACATTGTCGGTACGTTAGGTCCGATATTACTGAAGATATCAGCAGTGAGTAACCATATATTTACTCATAATTAATAGTATTCATTTTTAAATTATGCAAACAAAAATTAGTTAATGTCACAAAAATTTAGTATCACAAAAGTTTATTATGACAATCTTCTTCTTAAATTTCTTTAAATTCATTTCCCTTCATTTCCAGAGATGGACTTGTAAGGGAACATTGATTTTGTAGCATATTAAGGGGATCTAAGGAAAGTCCTATCAGTAATCTCTACCTATATCTATATCAACAATTAAAGAAATATTTAATCAACTTCTTTTAGGGCCCAGAAGGCGCAGGCAGTGACAGCGGTGCCATTTTAAGCCCTCTTATTGGACTCGTAGCACCAGTCATCGGTCCTCTTAGTGGTCCTTTGATCGGTCCATTATTTCGATCCAGTAGCGGAGTACGTACAGTGATGTCATTAATTATACAAAGAGAGTAGTCGTCGATAAATTGTATACTGAATTTAAATTTCAGCCCGATAGAGCTGTAGATTTAACATCGCTTTTACAAGGAGTCCTTGGGCCATTGAGTCAGGTAACTCTTTAAAATAAGATGTCAAAGCAGGTTAATAAGTATAGTTTAAACGAACAGTTGATCGTGGCTTCATTCTTTTTAGCCAGGGCAAGATGGGATGTCTCCAATATCAACGTTAACCTCCAACATTGTTGCCTCTCTTCTTCAAGTAGGTTCACGAATTCGTATATTATGAATCTAATTATCAGCTTGTTTAAAAATATTTTGATCAACGCGTCATCTTTAAAATATTAGAATTCGATTCTGAACAATGAATCTTTTATTTTCATTCTTCAGACATTAAGCAAACCTGGTTCAGGCATAGATATAGGCAGTTTAGTCAGCGCAGTACTTTCCGGGGCGAGTGCTGGAACAAGTGCTGGCCTGAGCGGTGGATCGAAACAGAAACTCAAGGACCCCGTGGGTTATTATACGGATATTAATGCCGCAGTGCGTTCATGTTCATAGATCTTCTACGTATTTATCAATATATTAATTTTCTTTCGGGGTAAAGAAAATGACGGTGTTGATTCATTCAAAATGGAAGTATGATTTCTATAGCCACGTATAATAATATTTATACACAAAGGACGCCAATTGCAAAGTAAAAAGTAATGTCATTATGACAAAAATCTGGTGACATCAACTGCTACAACCAGTAAACATACTTTAAATACTTCTAGTTAAACAATAATTTCTAATTACTCTCCTCGAAGTGAGTACAAACAAAAAGAAGTTACTAAAAGCAAGGATAAAATCGAAATTAAAGTTTAATTGAATAAAAAGCTTTTATCATTTCTACTTTTAATGAGTCAGCATCAGATTTTTCAATATATAACACTCACACATACAAGTAAGTATAAAAATAGTAATAAAATTGTAATAATTATCGTTACAACGATATTAAAAATAATATCGATAATTTGAAACAGTTTATTAAAAATCAAGTAGTGATCCATCTGGAGGCCACAGAAACTGGGTAGAAACTGGTCTTATTTTCTACTAGGGTCGACTAATTTCAATTAATGATTGAAATTAAACTGATTCAAATTTAGACGAAGATTTTTTTAATTTGGCAATTGCATGCCTAGTTTTTAGATATTAGATAGAGCGCTTTCAGAAATTATACCCTAGCATACCTGATAGTAGTTGGTTTTTATAGTTAAAAATAATTTCAACTAATTGCTGTCATATTAATAACACACTAATTACTAGTAATCGTTGACTCGATTATACCGTACATTTTTATATGTTTTGTGGTATTCGGATGTACCACTGAGTATAATCGCCCTAACTATTTCTTTATTATAATGAATCTTCATACAATGAGATTAATTGACCAGTTTTGTTGCAGTCCTCTTCACGGCAATTATTAGAATCCGGTTATAAAAAGTTGTAAATTCTTCAACGTTAATATACCTCTTCGTCTTAAAATATTCAATATTATAAACAATATTATAAAATATTATAAAAATTGAAAAATTACAATATATATCCGTGAACAATGATAATTAAAACGTAATACTTCTGTAAAGTATCTCTCGTCTTTGCAATTTCTAATAGAAGCACGGGTTAATCGTGCATTTATATAATTATTAATTGTTTTTATCGAATTATTTGCTTCGTCCATTGCGTGTTCTCTTTCATGATTACTTAGTAATATATCATTGCATTGATTATTCTCGATGACAGCACTCTACAATTCCATTTATTTTGTCAGGTTGCAAATGCACCAAAACGTCCTCGTGATCCAATAGCGTTTCCTGCTCAGCCTAGTCATGTGGTGAGTTACGAAATCCAGTATAATTAAACGTATGTATTGCAATAAGAAATGAGAAATAAACCAGATCATTCTTCATTTCAAGGCACGTCCACCCCAAGGTCATTATGTAAATTACCCAAAGCAACCTATGGCATATTACAATATTTATGGATACCCTGTAAGTCACCCGTTTACAATAAAATTGTCAATGCATTCATTTTAATGACATATTAATGAGCAATTTAATACTTCATTTGAAAATTTTTATTCAATTAAAAGTAATATTATTTTATAACGATATTATTTATAAAAAAAAGACAATTGAATTAATCAATTTTTCTATGAACTAAAAATATCAACAAAATCTTAATTAATTAAATTAATAATGTATAATTTAATAAATGATCTGTATTCTAATTTTTTTGTTTAATGTAGGCTCCAATACCCGTTCAACAAGTAATACATGCCGACCCTGAAGGATTGTCAACGACGTACGGTGGTTACGGACCAGTATGTTTTATCTCTAGACAAAGCACAAAAATCATGTAATTTTTTACTCGTTAACGTCAAATGACTAATTACAACAATGTTTACTGATTTAAAGGTTCCAGCATATGGCGTGAATCCCAAAGAACTGATCGGTCAATCTTTAAAGGACATATTTGGCGCTGCTTCAGGGTTAATCGGAGCAATTGTAAATACATCGGCGGGTCTTTCTGGGGCCTCATCTTCGAAGACAGATCCCGTTTATGGGCCACCTGCTTACGGGCCACCTGCTTATGGCCCACCACCACCACCACGACCTCCTGCTTATGGCCCACCACCACCACCACCACGACCTCCTGCACCTGGTTCTTATACGAAAACCTGATAGTATACAAGAAATAGACTGCAAATGCTCATGTATATCTTCGTTCTATTCATTACTATAACTTAAGATGAAATTAGTAAAAAGTCTCCGAGGATAACATCGATGGTGTTACATCCTACTGTATTTAAAAAAAAAAAAGCATATTTAATAAGAGTACAGTATATTCGTCAAGCCATAGTTTACAATGATTGATAAAATATGTATAGGTATAGGTAGAGAAAATGTGTGACGAGTTTTATGAAATTCATCGCTGTAGTTTGAATTTACTTGGGATGAATTATTTTATACAGTTTTCTTTGTACAGCTTTATACCAATAAACTTTTAGACTTGTATAAATTAACATTGTTGTGTAGAATTAAAAAGTTATTTCCAATTAATCATGAAATGCTTCCTATATACATTGTAAAGAAAATTACGTAATTTCTTAGAAGTAGTATTTAATTTTTCATGTTTATTAATATTGTTGTATTTTTTCAAGTAGTAAGTTTAGTATCAGTTCACTAACAGTTAAGTAGTTCAAGTAATTCATTATGTACATGTCATCAGTTTTGTATGCATTTCAAGTAGTTACAGTCAATCATATAAGGTCACTGATACAAATTATTACAATTTTCCAAAAATTAAACATCAGCATTACTATCCTTAAAAAAACTATAGAAATATTATATCTGATGCGTACACGTAGACATAAGCTTATACTACGAATTAAAGCCACCGGAAAAGCTGCGTTATTATGTAATATCCACGAGCGATTAAATGAACTCTACGTCAGTGAAAACCGGCCAATCGTGTGTTCTTTTTTTTCTGCAATTTCTATTAAAATTCACCAGATTAAAGAAACTTTGTAAACTTTAGCTTAGAAACTAATTTATTAAATACAAGCCTCCTTGAATAAATGGAAAAACAAATTTAGATAATCCTGATTTAGTACGTTATGTACAAATATACTAAAATATAACTGCATCATTGATTTTAAAAGTGTAAGGAACCTATAAAAGCGAATTCTTATTAATATTTTGGGCAAATTTTAAATTTAGACCAATTTGGAAAAATTACCTACAAGTGTGTACCTTTGTTGCTTTCACTTTCGTGTTTACAATGAACTTTCGAGTTTTACATTATTTATTATATAATCATCTCATCCGTCCTGTCATCTCTATCTTTAAATTTTATAAAAATAACTAATATAACTGTCTATTAATCGGGAAATTACAAACATATAGTTTCTTCTCTTTTTCATTCTCGCATACATAATCCCCCAATCTCCATCCTTCTCCTATTTCTATCCTTTCTTCTCATATTCACGCTACTAATTCCATTTCTATTCTATAAACTTATTCATCATTAATAAAAATTACTTATCCATACATATCAGCCTTAATAAATATACACTATGAGGTTTTTAGTTTTTGAATTGATATATCCACTTTTTGTAATACAATTAAAATCGATTTTAATGATTGTTTTGTTTTTACAGATTTTATCCAATTTTCCTAATTTTTTTTTTGCAAGTGCTAGACTGATAAAAAATGTATGCCTTAGTAGGATAAAAATAATACAAGTTGTATGTGATAGTCAGAGAAGAGTAACAAAAACAAAATCTAAAAATAAAATTTATATAGCTTCATGTTTTTGTACTACTTAATACGACCCACTAAATGTCTTTATAAGCACTTGTAAACACACTCATCTGTATCTTGACAATTAAATCAAGAAGCACGGAGTTCATCTGCATAATATACATATGTGCTGAAAGTTGAAAAAACGTTCAACCGCTTTATAGGTTAGTTGCACGGATGCTTCAAGTTCGAATGTCACCTCTCGGTATCGATAGTCATGCATCGTTCTATACATTCCGTTATGAATTTTTTCTAAGTTATAAAAAAACTTAATGTAAAAAGAATTATCTCGATTCTCGTCGTTTTTGCTAAAGAAGTACAGAGATTACCGACGAGTTGACAGAAAGAAAAAAAATTTAACGATATAAACACAGCTCAAGGATGCTTTGATTCAATAAAATAGTTGCGCGTGTCATAATAAAGTAATTTGGAACTTCTAGGATAGATTCTGGCGTTGTTATTTTTAAAACAATTTCTTTAGACATTTTGATGACGTTTTATTTCTTTTCAGTAGTATATCAGTAACTTTCAACTTAATTTAATTATCAGTAACTTTATTATCGCTTGTCCGTAATTAGTACATGTGTTTATTAGTACAAATCTTTATAATTTACATTAACTTTTTAATACAAGGTAATATTAAAATACTATTAGTTTTTTTACTTCATTTTCCACAGTATAAAAAATGGTTGATAACTCGAGCATTGAATGTACTTTTCTTAAATAATTTGCATTTACCATAAATTATAGTTGTATTTATCTTTAAATGTTCATTGATCTTTTTAAATCTTACTTTACTTCGTTCATAGCAATGTTTGAATGCGACGTTAAACAAATGTTATTTCTAGAGATTTGTTAAAGAAGAAAATATAAAAAAAGTTAAAAAGAACCATTTTTTTTTGCAACAATTTTCTTATTCAACGTCGGTTTTTCTTTTGTTTAATTCATTTTCCTCATTCATTATTTTTCTTTATTTTTTTTATGTCAATTATGTAGCGCCGTATCGAAGTAAAGTAAATTTTCATACATTTTTCATTTATTCAATATTTCTGTTCTTCAATAATATTGATTCGATCATTGATTTATTTTTATTGCAATATAGTTTTGGAGCTTTATATCATATATGATTATCAATTTATGATTTTATACCATTTGCTTTTCTTATTAAAAATTACATTATTGTCATGAAACTTAAATCGATCATGAAAACTAAGTGACTTTGACTCATGACGAATACCTAAAAAAATCATCGATAATAAAAATGTTTTATTTATTTTTATTATATTTTAGAAATAAAATTCACGGTTTTTTTAAATCTTTTTATAAGATTCCATTTTTTATATGTTCGGCCATAATAGTTGCAGATCTTACATCCAAGGCTTTTATTATGACCCAAGTATTCCGTTTAAAATTTTCAACTGAATGGATTTTGCTTTATACATTTGTCCCTATAAACTATTCCATGCCACAATTCAAAATCATAAATCACTAAAGTTTGGAAAAAAATCTGTAGAAAAAAAGAATATATCGTGTCACACCCATAAACTCGCGGTTTGTCGTGCAACAATAAAATAAAGCAATAAGCGAGTTTAGGCACGTAGTTTCGTTTGTAAAGAAGTTACGCAGGATTATGTAAAATTCATAACAACGAGGCTGTTATGCGTACGACGAGTGAAATTTAGATAAATCTTGCTTTATTCAGGCCCGTTATTTGTAACATTCACAAGAACACCCGTTTATGCAAATCTCAATTGTGTTAGATTCCAAATGATTTTAACCCATTTCTAGAATGTTTTCGTGAAATTCGGATTTTCACTTTCATTATTATTAGAGGAAGATTACTTTCAAGGAATTTTAATAAATCGCGTTGTAATTTTTCAATGATGGCCATTTTTTTTTTTTTTAATATTATTGTCTATAATAAAAAATATTACTTGTTATCGTGAATTATAAATAAACGCGCTATAAAACGAATTTGTCTTGATTATGAATAACGTTAAAAAAAGAACAATGAAATTTAAATTCAGTTATTAAATTAATCCAGTTTTATAGTCGAGACATCTATTAGTGAACAATCGTATCATTTACTGCGGCGGTCGATAAATTAGAATTCCGTTCCTTTTAATTATAAAGTGGCATATTATTTCCAAGTTATACATTATAGGTACACCAAAAAAAATGTTAAGTGTAAACATATATAAATCATTATTTGGAATATTATACCAGGGTTGAGAAAGAACGTAATTCATTAATTAATTAACCTTATTGTTACCTGCACAAGTTTGATTCGTATTAATAAGTACAAACTCTTTAAGGTCATGGAACATATGTTCACTGTAAAGTATAAATTATCCACAAAAATATGAGTACTTAACACTACATTTACATCCCCCACTAAAATAGTGTCTAAACGATTAATCGATTACTAATCGTACAATTTCCATTTCGAAAGAAAGTACAGTTTTTTTTATTAATGAAAGGTCATCGGCTAACCATCATTCAAGATTTGATCCTTGGGCTTCTTACGAGCCAACATCGATTTTATGCTATTGATTCTCGTGACACCTATTTCTTCACATTCTGTTTATTCATTTCAACTCTCCGCGTTATTTTGAAAGACTTTCAACGTGTGCTCATCAAGTTCGAAATTTTATTCTCATTATCGATAATTATAATTGGTTCATTGCATCGAGTCATTTCGCTTTACTTTCTTTAAAAGACATGCGTACGTCATTTTTTAATGACATTAAATAATTAACTTAAGTACAACACTGTTAAAAAAGTTCTGAAATTTAATGTACTTTCAATGCGCATGTATACCTTAAATTTCATGAAAATGTACTTTAATCAGATATTCATGTGCATAT
>JAPYZR010001374.1:0-23582 GCA_030522945.1 Trichopria nigra | reverse complement strand
TTCAACTAAGAATATATTCTTGGCGCGTATATAAGTATACAAAATTCTTAAAATAAGTGGAATATTCTTAAAACTAGAATATCGTTTTTTCTGTGTACATCATTTCAAACCTATGACCGGAATTGAATCGGCGGCAAATTGGAGATAAAGCCAATTTGCGAACAAAGGAACTGTGACGTAGGAGTGGCTTTCTTTTGTTGCGATTTTTGGGTCTTCGAATACATCGATATTCCCTTCTAATCATTAGATCGAAAAGTTTTAAATACCTACCAATTTGCAGAGTTAACAAATCGTATTGTCAATGACGTCATGGTTTTCATTTTGATTGCGCCATTTCAACAATGTGATTGACGTGAAGCCAATCTTCGTGAAATGTCGAGTGAAAAAGTCTTTGGAACAATTTCATTCCGATGATTAGTATTTATGTTACAATCGACGAGTAAAGATCAAACCAATTAGAAGCCGAAAGAATTATGACGTCAATATCGCGTTTCTTTCGTCATTATATTGTGATTGGTTCCTTCTTCGAGTGTCCTGAAGGATCCTCCAAGTTTCAACGGTATTCGTTCGGATCAAAATTTGGTAAAGAACTTTTTTACTCAAAATTTAATCGTGAACATATACTAATTAAATCTTTATTTCGAAACTTTCATCCTTCTACGTAATAACGCATTACTCTAACAACATCAAAATTACATCAAGGTCGAAAGAAGAAGCGAACAAACCCATTAAATCTGGACGTTGAAACTCGAACCCCTGCAGCTGTATCGCTGCAAGCTGCTGGAAAAAGACAAATAAGACGGGGGAAGACGGTCGAAGATAAATTATCAATGAATAGTGAACGGGAGATGTGACGGAACAAACATCGAAGTACATACGAAGAATAATCAGGGACGACAGACTGACGGATAGAAACCACCCGCGAACGGAGCGGAATGAAAGACGGAAATGAAGTGCGAAAACAGAACAACCGAACGCATGTGTATCCGATGTGCAAAAACAAAAAAAAAAAACAATGAAAAAGGGGAAAAGCACATCGCGAGAAATGGGAAGAACCGAGAGTGGGAGATAATTTATGAATGGGCGCGAAATTGAAGAACACGAAATGGCGGAACGTGGAGAAAGAGCGCTGTAACTACGTATAGCTATAACAAAGATGGAAAGAGAGAGAGAGAGAGAGACTGACAAGCAGAGAAATAGAAGAGTGAGGATGGAATTTATGAAATGACGCGGAATGAGAGAAAATGAAGAGAACCTTGATGCTGGCGAGAAGCAGAGAAATAATTAGAGAATACAGGGAAGACAGACGAAGAGATAAAAACGGCCGCGAACGGAGCTGGATAAAAAAGAGAAAAGTAACGAACGAAGTAGAAAGAAAAGAAGCTGCAACACGACTCTCGGTACTGGGTACCGAGAGGAAAAAGGGAAACCAACGAGGGAGAAAGGGCATGGGGGGAGGGGAGATAATTTATGGTAGAGAAGAGTAACGCGAATTGGAGAAAAGTGAGAGAAGGCCGGAGGGAGAAAGAGAAAGAGATGCTCCATTAAGCTCGCAGCCACGAATAGGCGGGACACACGGTATAAGGCGGATAGTATCCGGCCCTGGTGCCCGCAGCATCAGAAACGGCAGCAACGGCAGCCTCCGCACAGTATGTACCGGGACTCTCGTGTGTCAGAGATGCTGCCAGCAGCGTCGACGCGCGATACGATAAAGCGAGGAGCAATTATCCTTCGCCTAGCAAATCATTGAATATAATTCCAAGTAATTTTAAAGTAATCGCCGCAATTCCAGCGAATCTCGGCTTGCATCAGATAAGGCGCCCGCAAAAATCTAAACGCCGATTAATTAAAGAAAATGATTGCAGTCCGGGCAGCGCAGACTTTGCTATTTCACGTTGGTATAACAAAAAGAAGACGCGCTGAATCAATTACATTTATAACAGAATATGTACACCCGTCGTACCGAAACCGGTACGCGGGTATCGATGCGATATTTTACGAACCCATTATACTCGCGACAGGGCATTATACAGGGTGTTTCTGTAGAATTTCACTTGTGTAATAAAATTTTGAGACAATTGAAAATTGACCAATCAGGATATAATAAAGTTACAAAGGATTCTGTGGATGTGTGCTCCTTGAAAATTCGAGTAAAAAAGTCCTATACCATATTTTCATCCGACAAATACTTCTGAAACAGTAAGCAAATAAAGATTTAACCAATCACAACGTAATGACGAAAGAGCGCAGCTATGCCGTCATACTTCTTTTACGCTCTAATTGGTTAGATCTTTCACCGCGCACAGTGACTGTACTAATCATCGGATCAAAATTCTGTAAAGAACTTTTTTTCTCGAAATCATATGAAGAATCTGTTCCCCGATCGAAATCCAATGAAATTCTTTGGTTACAAGTATAACAGCTGACATGACATTGAAACAGGCGCGTGGTTCATTTATATTGTTCTCTCAATATTTGTTCTCTCAATGTCAATAATGTTTTTATCGGCGCATGCTACTCAAATTATCGTGTTAGTTCTGTTCTTCTGTACGTGTAGTAGCATGAGTGCATATCACGTTACTCGGGCGTTTACAATTATGACAAAAGGTAAAGCGCTACTCGTATTAATTTCTATGCTATTATATCCCTCTCTTCTAGCATAAATCATCTGCCCGATTCGTAAAGCTTGGAGTTCTTGATAAGTAGGATGGCTTGATTTATGCACTGATGTTGCTGCTGCGTAAGGCGCTATAAAATCTGCTTGAAAGTTAAATATCGCGGAATTTGTAAACGAAGAACGAGGTTTTTCTCAAACATTTTACCAGCGACTGACAACTTAAACGCGTTAAGAATCTTTTTAAAACTTTTTAAGACGCGTTTCACTCGGTTTAATTTGATCCTATATTCCTGAAGGAGGTCCGTGTAAAAGGAAGTCTTGACAGTGTACACAGGGATCTTACGGCGGTAGCGCCGGCAGCGTTGCGCGCCAATGCGCGATGCGATAACGCGAGGAGCAATTATCCTCGAGCCCGCGAAAGCGCAGGGTGGAAACGATCCGGAGGCAACGTCGCCCTATTACCGACCTAACCGCGCTTAATCCTCTACTTGCCGAGCTGGTTACGCCGCTTATACGGGCGCGCGCGCAAAAATAGAACAGCCCGAGTGTGGGTGTACGAAAGAGAGACGATCTCGGGAAACGTTGCGCTCCTGCGGAGATAACCCGCACGAGACACTGAGCACGTGTAGCCCCCGCCGTCTTTTCAAACAGGAAGCTGTCTTCCCAATGGGGTTGGAATTGGGTTGTCCAGATGTTCTTTTCCGCAGGCATTTGTTAACGTTTTCGCCAAGAAAACAACCATTCACGGCATTATCCGCTTTTCGGTAATCCAAATCGAGATTCAGCGGATTGCGAGTATGCCAAATCCAGTCCTGCATAAGCATTATACCACCGGAAGGCCTTTCGGAGACTTTAATCCGACACATAGAAGCGGAAAGAGACGCGATTAAACATTGACCAATAAGAACACTGAAAGATTACAAAAACTCGTTGTCATTGAGAAAAAAAAGTCCTTTGCGAAATTCCTATCAGATGATTAGCGCTTAAAAAATATGAACGGTTAAAGATGAAGCCCGCGTAGGAGCACAAACGAGATGTGACATCATCGTCGGATCGAAATTTGGTAAAGGGCTTTTATACTCATGATTTCAATGAGGTTCTGGTCGTCAACCCAAAGTTCGCGAAATATAGGATGTTTTTGTTTAAAATAGAATGGAGTAAACTTTAGAAAGGGATATAATGAAACAAATTAGAAATCGAGCGAAACAATTCTAGGGCGGGGGCGTCATCGGGACGAAAATTTCACAAGCTAATATTAAACGTAACCCAGAAGGGTTGCAGCGTGCACGGAATACCGACTTAATGCGATACGGCGATAGGCGACGCCCGCCTGCAAGGTCTGTTCAGGGTCTAAGTTGGTGTTGCGGAAATGTTACACATTCCGATTCCTTCGGCGTGAAATTAATTACTCCGCCAGTTAATTACGTGACATTTATCCGCACGCTACGTCTACCCAGAAATCACGGGAGCCGCCTGGAATTTCAAGGCGATGAACCGCGATTCAATTCCAGCGAGGCGATGACGGCGATGGCCGAAAGAAGTTCGCCAAGCCGCGTAAATCCCCACAAATTGGTTGGTAGAGAAGATTTTTTACGATCTCGACGACGAATGTAATGCTTGAAGGAATTTCACTGGCATATTTTCCGCACACTTACTGGAAAGTCCATCTGTGGTTTCCCACCGAGCACAAAGTCATCAAAATGCTATAGAGTAGAATCTCAGATGCAATAATAATTCCGCGAATAAACATTATAATTACATGAAAAATTAATTTCACTCCCATATAACGACCGTGAAAACAGCGGACTGGAAATGTAAGGCGAAGTCTCTATCGTGTGCCGGAAAAGACTAAATTGGGTGATGGGAGTTAAAAAATTTACGCCGAGCTTTCAGCAACGCTACTGCCATTACTACCGGGCAAAGCAGGTCTTAGTTTATGTTTCAAAGTAACTGGCGTCGACACTGCCGCGAACAACTCGCGTCAACACGAAAGGAGACGAACGAAGAAGCTAAAGTGAAAAAGAAATGGAGTGAGAAAATGAGGAATAAACCGTGACGAAATGGCCGACAAAGCACGTCAAAGGGAAGTAAAAATAATTCTTCTTACTAACTTATTTTGTTGACTTATTTATTTTCCTTCTTTTTTTTTACATTTCACTAGAATTAATAATGTAACACGCGTCAAAAACTAAAAATACATTGCAAAAAGATGAGTCCAAGTACCAAAAATATACACAGCGACAAAATTTTGCAAGAAAGACAAATCGGACGATCCAATTAAATAAGGGAAGAAGAAGAGAGAGAAACGGCTATTCAGTTAAGTGCATAAAACATAAAAGTGTCGTTGCCGTCCAGGGCAGTTAAAAATGCCGCGGAAGAACCTCCGCATTTTGCAGATCAGTCCGCCGATAATGCGCCATGGCGCACCCCTAGATTCTACACACGTGCATATATACGAATCTGCCCACCATGGATTTATTACCGCCGTTCAATCATACGCTGGTATTTGTTATCGTGTGTCCGTGTAGTCCACGCTACGACGGAACACCGAACGCTTTCGATTAAAACTATATTGTAAGATTAGCAGTTTTCGGAATTTACTGTTTTCCCGTTTTACGATACCGATCATTCCCCGCGTGAACGTATCATTAATTTATCGATGCCCTTATTTGGTCGAAAATTGGCGAAAATTAACGACAGCGAACAACAGACGATGATCAATTGAACCGGTTTTTATGGTAATCAGCAATGAAAGCTCTAAATTTGACATCGGGTAACTTCATCAAAAAGTCATCAATCATTGGTATTCATTATCGGAAATCAAAATACCTCATTCGATCAGTCATATTAAAAACGTGTCTGGCCACTGTTAGGAACATGGATGAACACCGCTTGATTAGCCCAGAATGAAGATCCTCACGTATAGAAAAGATGTTGACATTTATATTCACCTTTTCCACCAAAAAAGTCCTGTACCACATTTCAATCTGATAAGCAGTATTGACACGACAACCAGTTGAATATCTGCCAGAGAACATCTCCAAAGTCAACAAAAATAATGCTGAAAGAAAGCAACTCTGACGTCAGATTATTGATCGTGTTCTCTAATTGGATTTATCTTCTATCGCTGTGGTTTTAATACTCCTTATATAGGATCGAAATGCTATACAAGACTTTCTCACTCGTCAGTTTTGACAGACGCTAACTCAAGAGGTCAGAAATGTAATGACCTAAATTGCAAAAGCTACGAAAACATTTTGAGAAGAAATTCGGCAAGGCGATCAGAGGAAACTGTAAGAACGGAAAGGCTTTGATCAGCTTTGATGGTTTTTCCATGATTGAGGCCACGTCGTGAAATTACTATAATTTCCAACGGGTCCGTAAACTTGGAAAAGAGTATGTTCAACACTATATTGCTCTAGTTGTGTCGCTCTCTAGTTGCTTACTTCTAACCGGTTCACTAATTTACCCAGGTCTTTTCTCCTGGCATGAACGAAACGAATCGCTGTTCCACATTTTAAGCCCCACTGGCTCTTATTTAATCGCGCCTTATCACAGCCAATCTCACATCGGCGGCAAAGCTGTCACGTTTCTTCAAATACAGCCCGAGGGTCGGGATCGGATCTCCTTTCCGTCGGTTGTAAAAGAACGCGCCACGAGAATGCGAGTCATCCCGCGGAATATCCGCCGGCGGGCGAGAAACCGGAAAGAATCTCCACGAAGAAAACAGGGACGTAAAAATGTAAAATGCGAGAAAGAGCACATATAGAGGACGTCGTGAACGGAGGGAAGAAACGTTCTGTAACTGTTTCGATACGGCACTCGATTTCTGTGTCCTGCGCGCTGTGAAAATACCAGGAGTGAGAGACCGAAGAAACGGAAGTTGGGTGGAAGACTGTAGAGCACCGAGAGAGATAAAATAGCTAGACTCCCGGTCGGCGAATGATAAATAACGAAAATGGAATTCTGAAATGTGATATCGTGCGGTTTTTGCAAAACAATGTTTGCTATTATTCTTTGTCCCATATTCATCAATCACGAGATTTATGTCGATCCGCGCGCCGTATAGGTCGGGATGCAGTTTTGCCTCCTTTTATTCATGGTTTTCGTAATATAAGGTCGCATGATAACACCCATTAGTCTCGAACAATATCAATATCATATTTTCACGAAAGTTTCAGGCAGAAACAGGGAAGAGGCTTTTTAATGCGAATAAACGATGGAGGTTACGCCTGGATTGCGAAGGATTACAACCTTTATTCGGATTGGCTCGGATGATCTCGGATTAGGACGATGACAGATTTCTTGTATGGAGTGGAGAACTTCGGATTAGGCTGAATTACATTCCTACCCAAAACTTTCGCCAAGGCACCCCTTTTACTCGTCGTTATTTACTGGAATATGAACTAAACGCCCTTGAAGCTAAGGAACAAGTAAGTCACGAAAAACCCTAAGCGCAGTGACGGGAGGAGAGAGTTGAGACTCCGAATGGCTGCGGAACTTGGAGGAGAGCAGGGAGCGAATGTTTCTAATACTCCGGGGACCAGGCGCAATACACTTTAGCCAAAAGCAAGCATGGGAAGCGACCGTTATGAGGATAAACCGTCGAAAAACGTCGCGGAGTCGGCGTCGGGGAGCGAAAAAAGGGGAGGCGAAATTTTACCGTAGGGACGGAAAAGTGGATGGGTGGAAAAAGGAGCTCGGCGAAAACGAATGCGACGGCGGACATGTATATGCGGGCGTTTGCACGGCGTACGAAATGCGGCTTAGAGGTTAGGTCGGGCTGGACGAATTAAAATGGACGTTTACCAGGGCTCGCGCGAAAATGAACCCCACGGGGAGTTCAGGCTAGCCGCTCCAAAAACACGAAAGCGAATGTATATAGGAGAGAAACAGAGCGAAGACCAAAGAGGGAAAGAGTGAGAGATGAAGAGAGAGATAGTAGTAGTAGTGTGAGTATGACCGAGCAATGCCGTGGCTTCGGAATAAATTAATCAGTGAGTGTTCACGAGTCGCAGAGATGCGACGAGGTCGGCTTTTGGCTTTGAAAATCAGGAAAATCCGCTGGAATATTACTTTGCTGCAACGTGGTAATAATTTCGAATGATGGATAAGGGTCATTATTTCGAAATGTCATTTTTGCATTTTCGAAATTGTGATGGATACGTTATTGACCCGATGCGCGATATGCGTTTCCGAAGCAACTGCTAAATGAAAATACCAAAAAAATTCTTGCAGAACTAGATCCATATATTACTGGCTAATGAGTAATGACGCGATCTTGAAGAGTGGATAAAAAGTCCTCCTTGTACATCGAAAGTCTGTAAATCGCCAGCGGAAATAACGGCTCCAATAAGTAGAATTGAATTACGTTATTGGTTTACCAACGTTCTAGCGTTGAATGCCAAGTTTATCGTAATTGTCGGCAAGTAATTAAGTTCACATAATGAACATCACTCGAATACACCGGGTTCACAAATAAATTTCGATGCTGAATTATGGGAGTAAAATTCAAGGCCTGTAGCAATTTCCGCAAGTGCACACACAACCGCTGTAGAACTTTTTAATGATTCGCGTTGCGGAATGAAATTACACGTTTGACTGGGTTCTATAATGAATCGGGACTAATTACGATTCACAAATTAACTATTAAATAGTCTGGCCTTTCTAGCCAGCAGCGACAACAATGTTCGACGGTGCATCGTGTAAACAGATCGCTATACACGCGCGTATCCTTTGTTTAATCAATATCGATAATAAACTTACGAGCGTAAATTGCAAATTATTGGGCGAATCATTAGCCAAATTTGAATTTTCGTCAGTAATATACGCCGATAATTAGTCTTAAATTCGCGTATGCTCGGAAGACATGCAAACAATCTATAATTAGAGTTTGATAGAGGTGCGATTTCAAGTGCTGGTCGCCAATTGTAATTGCGATTCTGTTAGGAAGATTCTAAGGCATTTAGGAGATTTTTTAACCATTTCAATTAATATAATCTCGACCTTAAAACTGCACAAAGTTATTAATATTTATAGTATATCAGAGTTGACGCAGTAAAAGTTTTACAGGACCATCTGAAAATTTAACAATGAATCCTTCAAAATTATGATCCATCGACTATTTTGATCTTAAATTATTCAACAACAACAAAAACGAAGAAGCACAATTATGAAAGGGTTTCAGGAGGATACTAAATGTTGTTATGGTTTTCCAGGTCATTTAATCATCCAAAATACTAGACACTTTCCCTCAAAATGTTGCGACTCCATACTTGTTCTTTCTCCGGTCCTTGAAGTTGGATAAAATATCCAGACTGTGAAATGGGGAAGGCACAACATCATATAATCTATTTAAAACTTTCTAACCTTTTGTTATAATTTGTTTTTCCTTCATTAAATAACATATTCCAGTCGTCCTCACGTTTGTTTGAATTTTAACCAAAGCTATGTTTCAGGAATTTAGACACCGTACAAAATCAAGGAAGAATTTCCGTACAGAGATATGAAGAAAGGGAGCTACAACCAAAGGGCTGCGTAGCAATTAAGGCAGTAAATACCTTTCCAGGGATTCCATGTAATAATTTTTGGTCGATATTACAGTTTCTCGTATACAATGCATTCACGTTCATATTATGCTTCTAACGAAACGTGGTCTTATCTCGGCATCGTATACCAAGTCCCGACAATACAACCAATTTTCATAGCTCACTTCTGTCAATCTATAGCGTACCTGAAGCATTACCCTCCTATAAGTAAGGAAGCATCATTCGGGTTTTAAGAGACGACTTATACGACGAATTTATATCTTACTCTATTTTTGTACAGGAATGATCAAAACAATGTTGTTTTCATAATCGATCAAAAGCGGTAAAATGCTCTCATGTGCTGTGACTATGCGTAGTCTAAAATCGCTCAAAATTTTCAGACTTCAAGATCACTGAACGGTAAAATATGTTTCATTTCTTCAACAAAAAAAAAAAAAAGAAACACAATGGAAATAATTCGTGAACACGAACCTACACTTTTCGTAGTATAGATATCTTTTACATGATTTGAGAGTGCTACATTGTTTGCTCGTTGCATGCGTGTTTCCAGGCGAGTGAATACGCATCAGGCAGAAAGGCCATAATCGACGGTCCGATTCTCGGTCTGCCGTGAAAATCTGACGTTTTCTATTAAAGCGCGCCATTTAGCAACGTGTTGCCAGTTGCCGAAGTAATAGGAATAGTTTTGCTCGGCCGAGAGACGGGTCGCACGGCTGACAACTAAATTAGCTTACAGAGTACTACGTCCATTCGCGTCGCGGTAGCCCGATATACCTATATACATTCGTATATTTCCTTCCCGCAGTCAGTTGCCTTGTTTTAAAGTATTTTAGAATTAATTTCGTGGGCTACGAGTTGACTCGTGCTGTCCTTCTTCTTGTCGCGTAGGCGACGAGGATCCTTATTTTGAGGGTGCTTCAAGCTGCGACTCTGACAAACTGCGGCCGGACGCGCTACTCTTCTTCCACGGCGTCTTCTGACGTTCACCCCACCCCAACTCCAAACCTCCCCTCAGAACTCTACGGTTTCGCATCATCTTGGCGACATTAACGAAATCGCGCGACTCTCGTAGCTACGGCAAATTTAACTTGCTGATCATTATGAATGGAGACTGGATTTGCATCTTTCCCATTTCGTTTTTCATGAGCTGTAACCGCGCAAATAATGTTGGTCCACGTTATAGTTGCTTCAACAAATTAATTATACTTTTTTCAGTCTATTCGTTCAAGTTCTATCCGTCATTTCGCATATTATTTCTGGCTTCGCAATGTCTGATGAATTTTTTAACTTATTAAGGACCGACCTTCTTCAATTTTAATTTACTCGGCCACTTGATATTATGGGAGATAATGCGGGCAGAACTGGAAATATCAAGGGTAATAAGATTCCGACATTGCTGTCAGTCACTCCTGGTTGTTGAGACAACGTTTCTTTTTTAAAGAAATAATTACGTGAGTCAGACATCGGCGAACGCAACGTCATCGTGACGTGAATGAACCTTTCATTTTGTTCAGTTTTATAAAGGGACGCCCGAAGAGCAAGAAGTTTCTACACATATTGCGTCATAATTGTTTCACTTATCCATTACTAATTTAACATCTAGGTATGCACGTCATTTAGATGTCACTTATAGTTCGAGGATTTTGTTATATGTAGAAAGGATACTTTGGATAAGTGAAATCTGATCTTTAATAACGCGGAATTGATTCACAAATAAAAATGATCAAGGAGGGTCTTGCAATGAGGAGATTGTTGCAACACTTGGACCCGCGACCATACGACATTTAGAGTCATGTCTTTGGGGCTTATATGACATGGATATGTAACCAATTTATTATGGAATGTCAGTATGGGTGGTGGGTACTATTTCAATGTCCTATGGGTCCTAAGCTGGATGGCCAGGTAGACCAAGTAGGGATCTATATTTAAAATGTATGTTTGGTGACTATTGGCCAAAATCTGGTCATTCTAATCCTAAGTGGTATTACCAGGGCTGATAGAAGAAGTCCTGACCATATTCAACATTCATCACAATATTACGTAATAGCATGTTCCATGAAAATCTCGTAACTTCTCCTGCGGAAGAACAAAAAGCATTGATATAGGCGATGGATAAGGATTATTGCCTATTGCAGTATTCCTAACCGGAGTAGTTTTGTTGGAATCAAATCTTCAATTGCACATACTATTACAGATCCAGCTAGGAAGTTTGCGAAAGAGAGCAATCTAGAATAGATCAATGCACCCATCTTTCCACCTCGATGATAAATGGTAAGCCAGCAGCAGTTCACTGGCTGCACTGTGTCATGTCACGTTCGCAGCTGCAAACAGTAAATTGCAACAATAAAATAAAACTTGGCATCGAACGTTCCGCGTTTCTAATACACCTACGCCGCTGACAAGGAACAAATCCGAAACCGTAGAAAGTAATGGCGGCGCGAACGACCGCAACTTCGTCGTTGGTGCGATACCAACAATTGTATCTTGCACCTGCACCGCGCTCAGTGTCTGGCGGCTGCTGCAAACGCGAGAAGGGCAGGTCGCTTATTCGCGGCATGCGGTCAACGCGCAAGCCGCGGTTCGTCGAGCATCGTGTGAAATTCCGTACCGGAGTAGATACCAAACAGTACGTACGGCTCCGATCTGGAACTACTCTCGTGCAGAAACGAAAGCAAGAAAAGCCACGGAATGCGAGCGAGGCGTGCACTTAGCGATCACGGCTATTCCACCAGCCGTACGTATATATACTTTAGACTTTAAAAGCCATCGTTGACATTTTCCCGTCCCCGTTTGTGGCATTCCGTGGGTGAAGAATTCAAGGTCGTCTGGTGAAAAAGTCGTCCTTTTTTATACCACTCTCGCCTTTGTCATTTGCAATAAGCATTCCAAAAAATTATTTCCCTTTCAACCCTTTGTCTCTTTTTATTAAATCGATGGTACACACATTCATCTTGTAATTAATAAATAGATAGACTATTTAATTAATTAATGGACGTAATATGTTTGTGGTCGAAATCAAGCGCGAATTTAGGAGCACCCTGATTATGTTTTGTAAATCCTTATGACTATTGTTTAAAACTTTTTCCCATCAAGGTTCCTTATAATGAAAAATCTACATCTCGATGAATTTGACGTTTGATCAGAAATTAGAACATTGAACCCAAACGCAATCGATACTGGAAATTTCAATTAGGCGATCCCGACGACTTTAAAACGACAGTATAATTACACCAATAACCGAACAATTTCGCAAATCATTATAATTTTGTTTACAAACGCGAAAAGAATCGATGACTGCGCGTGACTAATTTCTTTTGTTCCGGGCATCGAAAATCGACGTTGGGCCCATATGAAGGTCAAGGGTGCACGGCTTAATCGATGAAGAAGAAAGAAATAATGAAGTCGGCTTTACGGCCGGCAGATAAAGGGCGAGGAGATCATTAACTCGCGTTGAGACGGAGAGAATTCGAACGGAGAAAAATACAAGATCGTAAGAGAATTCGTAAGGGAGAAAAAAAAAAAAAAAAAGAAGGTGAAATGAGATGGCAGGAACGAAAAGAGTAAATGGGCGACTGGGAGAAGCGGACCGTAAAAAATGGCGGTGTGGTAGAAAAACGGCGGGACGTGAAGCAGGAAATAATTAAATATATGATACGTGGAGCTCGCGAGATCCGAACAGAAATGGACGAAAATAAGTACGTGCTCGTGTTTCAAGGAATCGTGCGGAGTGCAATTGAATTTCGAGATGTTACGCGAAAATGTGATTTAACGTAACGTTTAATTAATGAAAAGAACTTTGTATATGCTGTTATTACAAAAAACAAAAAGAAAAAAAAAGAAAAAGAAAAAAGGAACTTGAATGATGTAGAAAACGGCAAAAATAATATTAATGGGCCGAAGTCATAAAAATTTGTTTCCACCTGGTATAATTATGAATGTGTAATTACGCCGGGACTATATACGAGAAAATCGATTATTATGAGCAAAATAAATCGGAAGAAAAAGTAGGATAATTTTCGAAGGACTGGAAGCGATAAAAAGTGCAGGAAGAAACCGTAATTAAGCAAAAGGTAGAAAGAGAAATAAATGAGGCCCATTAATTAACAGACCAAGAGAGCGACTAAGCGTATGACCAGCGTAGATGGTGACATAAAATCAAGATAAAATGTTAGATCCAGAGAAAAAGCCTATTTAAGGTAATTATGAAAAAGGGAACACGAGGTCTTCAGAATTCATATAAATGAATTCATAAGTAGTAGACGGAATTTTTACTAAAATAGCTGTATATGAAAAATTATTACTGCGATGATAATTTTAGATGTGCCGCTAGAGTTATGGAAAAAATTACGAATATTGTTATAATTTTGCTGTGTACTAAGGAGCTTTTTGCATCATTATTTTTTAAATTAATTGGAATTAGTGCAATATTCAGGATACTGTTAATGAGTTTTACAATAACAGGAAACTTTGATACATGCTGTAAAAAATAGGAATTATATTTAGTAAAAATCACATAAACTCCAATAAATATTCGAAATTTTCATATTATAGACACGATGCTCTCCTGAGATGAATTACTTTTATATTTTCTGTAATAAAATATAAGCGAAATATTTTAGTTTTTATATAAAAAATATTGGACGTGTTTCGATTGAACTTTTATATTGACGAGCGACTGTTTAATATTCTCAATAGGAGACGGCGTTGAAATCGATCATAGTTGTGAAGTTTTCAACAGGCACATTTTTAAACATTCCAAAAGCGCTATATTAAAAATGACCGATAGTAGCCCTCGTGGCGTCACGTGGTTTCAGCAATCGAAAAAGGATTGGTGAAAATGGAAAATAAATAAAAATCCAGTCGTTTAGTCGTTATTATTATTATTATTAATACTCTTTTTGTCGTGGTCGAATCCTTTCAAATCACAGATAAAATGATTTGTATCAAATATAAATGCATTTCAATTCAATTTTGTAAATAAAAACTGTTACGATTGAATACATGAAAGTCTATAAATAATAAAATCTGAATATTTATAGAGTATAAATGAAACGGTTCAATCACGTTGAAATAGTTTTTAACCAAAAATTAAGAAATTCTTTAAATTTAAAAATGGAGACACAATACGTTCAAATGCATTTAAATAATAAAAAAAAAAAAAAAAAAAAAACGATGGATCCTTACAATTCAGACAAATATAGAATTCAGATGAATATAAATCTATTGAAATGCATTTCTATAGATTTAAATCAATTTTCGATTACTTCATGTTCATCGAAAATGATGGAAAATTACCGGAAATTATGAAAGTGAAAGTGATAAAAGTTGGTTGAAACTTTTGGATAATTCGGAAATTGTTAACAAATTTTCAAAAATTTGTAAATTGTACATTCTTATTTTATTGATTTCAATAATATTATTATTAATTACTGATAATGCTAATCATAAAGTCTTGAATCAATTTTTAAAAATGTCAAAATTTGAATGAAATTATTGGATTTTATATTTTGTATAAATGAACAAAAAAAAAAAAAAAATAAAATAAAATAAAATAAAAAAATAACGAAACAGAATCCATTAAAAAATCGTACCCTTTAAATTTCTTAGAGTGAAATTTTACTCTAGAAAGAGTGAATGTCGTTCTCAAAGAGTGAAAATTCAAAATGGTTCAATTTTCACATTTCGTGGAGTGAAATTTCAGTCCAAGAATTTTAGTGCAGTTAAAATAATAATTAATATAATAAGATAAATAGTAAAATACAAAAATTGAATACAAAAAAGTTGCTGGAATTGTAATAGCTCTATTAAATAGAAACAACTAGAGAATTGTCTTATTTAAAGTTTTCGATATAATGGCTGAAAATGTCAATAATTTGAAGACATGTCAGATATTTAAAAAATTAAATTTATATTTAAAAGGCGTTAAAATATATATATTAACTTATAAAAACGGATACAGCTCCAATAAATATTGGCGAATAATTGATAATGAACAAAAATAGATAATAAAAGTATAGAAATTAGTGAAAGCATATCTTAGATAACATTTGATTAAGTTTTCAAGAATGTATAATAAATAATAAGAGAAGATTAATAATAAGGCAAATGACGAAACTTTGAAAAAATGAAAAATATTGGGGAAATTTACAAGGAATGTACAAAAATGAATATCACATCTTCCGGAATAATAATCAAAAAGTTAAAAAAGAAACTTAACAAAAACAAAAAAAAAAAGTAAAAATAACAATTGATAAAATTGAAAGAGGCAAATATATATGATAAAAATAGGACAAAAAAAATAGTCGAAACTTGATATTTCTAGACATCTTTAAGATCATAGATTTTGAGGAAAGTTCAAACTTTTCTATTCGTTTCAAGTAGTTTTTTTTTAAATGTCTATAATTATCAAATATAAACATTACATTATTATTAAATACATAATCCATGATTTCCATGAAAAAAGACGAGATATCAAACGCGACGGCAGGTATTGGTGAGTAATGGAAACGTCGAATATAATCTTTCCTAATCAAGTCATTCCCGCGTTTCCAAGGAGACACAAGGCGCATAAAAAGACATCAGAAAGTATAAAGAGATCGTCCGATAAAACGATTTTTTAGTTAACGAAAACTCGCCGAGCATTATATCATATCAAAGGTTTCATCGGCTTTACAGCGAGGTTCTTTTTTTTCAAAAAAGGGAAAACGAACAGAGAAAGATTTTAAAGGGTTCTTAAAGCGCACTTTGTACAATCGAAAATAATCGAGATGCACTCGAAGATATCGTCTTAAGTGCGCTTTTCTCCAAAGCGAAGAGAGTCGAGGTATTATATAGCGTCGTTTCTTCCCCTCGACAAAAGGCGAGAACGCGTCGGGGCGAATCGCGGCCAATCATCGGCACTCGGTGGGGTGGCCCTTTAATTCGTCCGGAGCGTTACCCCTTTTTTCCAGCTTCGACGACGGCTGGCTTTTTCACTCCCCTTCCTCCCACGCCCTTTCTTTCTCTACCTCTCTATCGCTCTCTTCCTCCCCTATACCTCTATCTCGTCTTCAGCGTCTTTGAAGCTGTAACATCACTTTTACCCCCGGTTCAGCGGCGCCGGTACTTTGCGTTCAATTACAAGTTCGAACCGTTATATAGTACCAGAATAGCAGTCCGAGGACGTGTAGTTTCAAAAATTTGCCTTTTATTGCCTTATAGTCCGAGAAAGGGATATAAATATTTGCTTTTACGCCCACGGACGAAATAAATAAGGTTTATACATCATGCCTCTTCTTCGTGATCCTTAAGTACATTCCGCACCAACAATGTCGTGTTTTCCGCCCTTGATTCGCAATACATTATTTTATTTTCTTGATATAATCGTCAATTCAATCGAGATAATGATATACTTGCAAAAGTGTTTTATTTCATTTGGAAGTTCCTCATGGCCATCTAAAGTATTGGTTTCCCCGAATCTTCAAGTTTATAGATTTTTATTAATAATTCACTTTCCGCCCTCGGTTCAAAATACACTAATTACACGATTTGACAAATATTATCAAATACATGTAGATGTCAGTCTCACGTCTTCAGTCCCACGATTCATATAACAATAACGTATATTGTAAAAATGGAATGTTTAAATTGGCGATTACGAACGGATTAAAATGTTTCTCTGCAAAATTTCGTAACATTGTTCTGTTTGAACGTCTCACTTCCGGCCGAGGTCATTCGCGGAGATATTTCGCTTCTCCAATCGCTTCTGACGCTCGCTATCTTTCGCCGCTCGTAACAATCGTATTTCAAGAAATTCCCACATAAATAATCTTACATTACACTTATCCGTCTCTGAATCTCATTCACTCGTTATTTCGCCCGGCGCATAATTCTCGTTATCTCTTTCCCATTATTATCCATATTTTTCTACCGTCTCCGCATTATTCGGCCCGCGTCGCCTTCTTCGCATCCTCGCCCGCTCATTGTTTTCGTTTTGCACCGGCCGCGGCTAATAAATATTGAAAAAACCGGCGTATATATTTGTCCCACGCTGTAATTTTTTATTCACGTCGTTCGGGCGCACGAAACGTCTCGCAAAAAACGATTTCTTGCCCCGGCCCGAATGTGTGTCATCGTCAAATTGTATAGCCTCACCGGAAGTGGGAGATATCTCGAGCCTTTGTTACTTTTATCGCCTCGAGCGATATGTTCAATGAACTCGACGGCGTGCAATTAAGCGATAAAAATAAGCGATTATCGCCGACTGGTCTATATCGAGCTCTCAATTTTCGAATTTGCCGATCGACAAATCCGGAAACCGTTTCTATACGGCGTAATCAGTTGTTTACCAACTTATTCCTCACATAGTCGTAGTGAATCTTATTTTTCCGCCCCGCTTTTCTCTCCGGTATCTTCCACTCCAGTTTATTTTCCAGCGCACCACTTCATTCGCCCCATCCGACATCAATGACACCATTTACCAGAGACCAACCGACGTCGGCGACAAAACTTTAGCCGTGTCACGCGAAAGCGTCGCCCCATCTGGCGCCGGCCAATTGCAGCCGCGCAACTATTGGCTCGAAACGCGTAAGAGAGAGAGAGATAGAGAGTGTGAGAGATATGGCCGGGTACCATTAGCATCTCCACAATTAAGTGAACACTTCCGAAGAGCGACATACTTTAGCAGAGGCAAATGCACGCAAGACGGAGACCGAAATGCGGCACGCGGTATGGGGTGTTTTCAAAGAAACGACTGATTGTGAGTAAAAGCAACGGGGGTGAAAATTGAATGCGGACGGGAGAAAACTCGAGTGTTTTTGGGCGGGAGAGAGGCTTCTTTAAAGAAGCACGTTTTTGCGCCCCCGTAAAACGACAATTTTTCGATGAAAGGAAACGCGGGGATGTTATTACGAAGGAAGTGCCGGCATTTTTGTGAATGGTAGATTTGAATTATGTGGTTTCAACGCATGGAGTAATGAAGGACTGAGGGGCAGCTGAATCGGACTTTTCAAAGGGCTTAAATGAAATATTCAAATTTTCGCGGCGACGATGCTTCCCATCGAGTTTTGGCTAAAATTGACTGCCTTTATTAGGAATGAATAAAAGGCTGGATTTGTTGTGGACAATTGGACTATGGAATATGATGAACAGTGAAGAAGACCGTGTTCAAATATAGCTGGACCTATTTATCATTTATTGACTAGTCAAGCATGAAATGACATTAGTGGTAGATCTTATGACGTGTCATAGAAAGAAAATCACCTAGGTATCAGTGTAATAATTAGGGAATAAGCAGCGAATTAAAAACGTAATTCTGTCGTGGGTAGGATGCACCCCATCATCTATTCCTAAGTTGAATGCGATTTCAAATTGCTCAGACCTAAACATAAAATGTTGACCAGATCAGTTCTTCATTGTAAGTTAGACAATTCGGGATCAGGGGGTCTTAAAGTCTTCGTGATCCGTAAACATTTGGGTGTTAGGAATTCATCAGCCTGGACGGATTTGGATGATGAAAGACATATTGGTAAGATGCTGTCACATGATGGATTTGACAACGATGGAATTAGACGCGTCAAATGCTTTCCGATGCGGTAATCCCCGAGCGTGCGGGAAGCAGAAACAGACTGACAAATAAATTAATAACGGGACATAAATCAGAAACGAATCCCTGGGAAACTGGGCGTAGCGATACTTATTACAATGTTTTTGAATCCCCTTCAAAGCCTGATTTGCACGCGTCGTACGCGCCCACAATGTGTTTATTACATTTTAAACCGGCTGTCCATTTTCCGTATTCGGGAACCCGTTTTCCGCTTTTTCATTTTCACGCTCGCCGGTGCAGGAGAGACAGAGGGACGTAGAAAGAAAAAAGCACGGCATCTTGTCCGAAATAGCAGACAAGGAGGAGCACGAGAGATGCACGATTCGACATCAAGGCGGAGAAGGGGCAGAGAACGATGCCCTTCCAACGTAGGGACGTGGAGAGGAGATGCCCAGGAAAGCGAGGTTAGGAATGCGTAATGGGCATCGCGCTGTCTACATCCTCCGCCTTCAGCCGCCAACCGACTTTTCTTTCCTTTTATTTTTTTTTTCGTTGTTCGCTTTTTATTTCATCACTGTCTTTCTCGGCTTCCTCCCTACGCTTATTTTAGCCTTTTTATGGTTCTCTTATGTAGTGCAACATTTTACGTGTCTAAACATCGTATTCATCGCGGATAATCGCAATGTGAAGATTATTGCACGCTGCAGCGCGAAAGAGGTTGCGTTTCACTCATTTTTCTTTTTCATTTAAAGGGGCATTTACCGAAAACAAAACGTGACATTAATTGTAATTACCCAGGAAACGAAAATGCATATTCGTGAATTGTCACCTATACATGCTTTTCAATGTACATGTCGTAATTTCCGGTCTTCAATTAAATCTTTTATTGGGCATGTATGTCTTTGTAACTGTAAAACTCGTCTTCTGCCGATATGTTTCAGCAACGACAAAATAACAATGAAGACCCATCGTCACTCGTCAACGTCAGTCGTCACATCGTCGCGTCCCTTTCCTCGTCTCGGAACGATTTCGGCAGCGACGTCGAGGCATTTTTCTTTTTTCTCGGGTTTCTTTTATCGCTCCGAGTGCTTTGACCGGAAGAAGCCGGGAAAAGCGCAAAAACATATGGAGGGTAAAAAACTGCGTTAACGCCTCGGCGACGTCGACGTCGTCAGGGCAGCTGCGCCAAGAGGGACGACGACGACGTCGCGGAGGAGGCGTAAAACGCAGTCGTATAAGCAATGACACGAAACGACCGAACGTTACTCGCGAATCGTTTCGCAGCTTCGGAGTAGTATATAGTGGGTACGCGCTGCTGCGAAAGCTCCTCTGTCTGCGCGAAACGACTCCTGGAAAACGAGCAATGCGACGGCAACGCGCCTGTAAAAGAGATTCCCTCTTTGATCCCCGGAATGAAACAATTTTTTGTCGAAAAATTTTTTTAAATTAAAACGTCGATTGCACATATGTATGTACCCGCGGTGGTTTTCTTATTTTTAGAGGCGACTCGCCCAGTCGAGAGCGGCGCGTATTAGGTAAATCGGGAAATGTCATTTATTTCCATTTCCCCAAAATGTCGCCGAAATAAAAGCACCACGAAATAAATGCGGATGAACGTAAAAAATGACGACTGCATGCCCAAAGTGAAGTTCGAGTTACGTCGACTCGGCACTCGCTTTTTTCTCCGCCAAGAAAAATAAATTTGTCTTTATTAAGAAAATAATTAAAAACTTGAGCTTCTTTTTTTTTTCATACGACGAGTCACTCGAGTTTGTCCCGAAAGTTGTTACGGATTTCTCGTGTAATTTTAGAACGGAAGGAGTGAGTATATAGCTCGCGACTGAAAGGTTCGTCCATCATCGACTCGAGTTTTTCGTACCGACAGCCGTCACGTGTTCGCATTCGCGTGTATGTATATACGTAGAAAAACTTGTTAACAAGGGATGACGACGTCGTCTTCGACGACGTATATACGAGCGGAAGGAAAATGTCTTCACCGTCGAGAGGCGGAAACGGGCCCTTTTTCAAATTCCTCGCGGACGCCTATACTCGGGACGCTAAGACGACGCTTGGCCGTCGTCGTTTTAAGGACGGGTAAAAAGCGACTGGCACAGAGGAATCTACGAAGATGGAAGGGGGGGGGGGGGGAGGGAGTCGATCGACTCCATTGGATAATGAGGACGCCTTTTATCGACTCTCAAAAGGGAGGAAGCCCGTCACTATGTTCGTTCGATGAAATGCTTGGCGCACAAATGAAAAAATCGGAAATATCAATTATTCGAATATTGTAACAGTGCTTTTGTGTATGTGTGTTTCTCTTTTGTATTGATTTTGAAAAGATAATGCGTAAGATTGGTGGAAGAATGTGATATACAGGGTGTACCAGAACTGGAGGACAAAATTTCAGGAGGCGATTCTTCGTGAAATTTGAAATGAATAAGTCGTGTACCAAAATTTGATCCGACGCATAGAATTTGAATGGCGAGCAATTGAAGTTTAGAAAAAAATATTACTCTTTTTGCAATTATTCGGCTAATTTTCAACCTATATTAACGAGTGAGGGTGCATTTTAAAGATTTTTTCAAGCCCAACAATCCTCCTTTAAGAGCATATTATCTGAGATGTATATTTCACTAGTTATGGCCTCATAAATGGATAAAATTGCCTTTTTTTGCGGTTTCTCGCGTCTAACTCATTCCAGTAAATAGCTAGTGAAATATCACATTAAAACAAAGTTGTAGAGCTTGAAAAGACGAAGAATTTTCACCCTTACACGTTTCGTTTCGATCAAAATTGAGCCTGTTGGGAGACGTTAAATCTCAGAAAATTAGTAAAAACCGCGCTCCATCTGCGTCCAATCCGTTTTTCGTCAATTTTTTAAGATTCAACGTCTCCCCGTGGACTCAATTTAATCGAAACGAAACATGTAAGGGTGCAAATTCTTCGTCTTTTTAAGCTCTACAACATTGTTTATATGATATTTCACTAGCTATTTACCGGAATGAGTTAGACGAGAAAAACCGCAAAAAAAGGCAATTTTATCCATTTATGAGGCCATAACTAGTGAAATATTCATATCAGATAATATGCTCTTAAAAGGAAATTATTGGGCTTGAAGCAATCTTTAAAATGCATCCTCACTCGTTAATATAGGTTGAAAATGAGCCGAGTAATTGTAAAAACAGTAATATTTTTTCTAAACTTCAATTGCTCGCCATTCAAATTCTATGCGTCGGATCGAATTTTGGTAAAGCGTCGGATCGAATTTTGGTAAAGGACTTTTTGATTTCAAATTTCACGAAGAATCGCCTTCTGAAATTTTATCCTCCAGTTCTGGGACACCCTGTATATTAATAATGAATTTTTCAAATATGAATTTATTGAAAACGATTCATTGTTATAGGAAACGAGATATAAGAATATATAGGCATGAACGAATTTAGCGGAAGTGATAGGAAAGAATTTATTCCAAAATATGGATTCGAGAATTTTCAACAATTCTCGACAATCGGACATCATGTTTGTCGATTTTCGTCGAAATTCATTAAAAATAAGGTTATATTCGTTTTTTGACGAATTTGCGGCAATATTCAATTAATCTCAACAATCTGTTGCTATTTTTATTCACTTTTTGATATTCCAAAATAAATTCACGGAAAACGAATTCGCGATGACGAATTCGTCAATTTTGAGCGAATTCGTCGAATGTATCGAATGGAAATCGAGGAATTCTTAGATAAACGATTCATCGAATTCACGCCATCGAATATGATTCGACGAAATTTCTCGAATATCCAGCAATCCGTACAACGATGAAATTTAAATGACGATCTTCCACTTTCGATGAATGAGTGCGATCGTTTAATTGATAAAAGCAAAATGAAATAAAAGGAAGAATATAATGTCTTTCTTCCGCGACAGTAGGAAAAACGTCGATACCGTAAAGTACTCTTCTTTAACAGCGTTCGCATTCTTCGCCACTGAGCCTGCACTAGATGGTGACGCACATCTGAAGATATCTTAACCGTGACTTTTTAATTGAAATCTCACTCGACGCGATCCTCGAGAAAATACAATTCGTCACGATTTATGATTACGAGTCGCCGGGCCGTGTTGCCAACGCGACCGGCGGATATTCATTGTTCGGATGCCGATAACAAGAAAATCGAATGTTATTTCGCGCATAATGCTCATCCTTGAAATTCTCGTGCTCCCGCACCACCGCCGCGCCGTTCTCTCGTAGAAATATACTACGACGCGGCGGCGGCGTCGTATGGCGGTTCGCGACGGTAAAAAAAGGGGGGGGGGGAAGAGTGTACTCGACAGGATTCTTCCTCATTCAGGGCTGCTGAGTATCTCGAGTCGGAAGGCGATAAATTCCGAGATTCTCCGTTGCGGACATTGAGAAAAATCGCTATTAAGTTGCCGCGAGATAGTGGATTGTAATTGCGTTTACAAACACGATAATACGTCCGAGCATAAAACGGTACGAGGTTATTAATTATGATCGAAGCGAATCCAGTGCCGACGCGTTTAGATCGACTCTGAATGAAAGTCATCGTTCTTTATTGACATTGCTGACACGACAATTACCGTTATCGCGACTTGCAGAACTGGAGTGATTCCGATATGAAAGAGGATTGCATACACGCTCCTCACACAATCAAATTCGTCAACAATGTCTGTTTTTGCTATCATTCGATCTAATTATTGATTTTATCCGTAACAGGAAATTTATTATTCATTTGTAACATTTTAGAACTGTTAATTTCTGTACTAATTACTGCAGAGACTGCACCCTGGTAGAAATTATGTCCATTTTTCTTAGATAATAATTAATTATTAGGCAAATATATTGGTTAAAAATTGTATATATCAAAAATATCCACGAAAT
>JAPYZR010001373.1:0-37513 GCA_030522945.1 Trichopria nigra | reverse complement strand
TTACCACAGAAAAACCAGCTAGAAATAATGGCCAGAAACTGCTCACAAACCAACAAAATTGGGCATAAACCAGCCAAAAACTGCTCCCTTTTTCTACCAGGGGGTTAATAACTTTAACTTAACTGTAACGATTTTATTTTGTGTTTCTTGTAAATAAACTCTAAAACGATGGAGTGCATAAATTATACATAAAGTCGAGTTTTCGCAGAACTATTATATTTCGACTCGGTATCGGCAGGAGTACGTTTAGAAAAGTAGAAAAAAGTATGAAACTGAGCATCTGATTTCATTTGAATTAACAGTGCTCCGAATCCATTATGGGGACTAGCATTCCAATGTAATTCCATTTCATCTTTTGGATTAAAAAGTGCTCAAATTGATTCTTCTACTAATTTTTCGATTAATAAATTTCTAGTTTGACTTTCAATATCTACCTTTTTAAATTTTGTATTTGATTTCAATAAATCGTATAATTTTTTTGTAGGTAGAATACCTTCCTCTGTGACAATGTAACCCAGATATTCTAGTATTGTATGTAAAAAATTACATTTATCTAATCATAGTATAAGTTTGTTTTTTACTAAGCTTTGACAACTTTTATTAATGAATTCAGATGCTCCATTAAAGTATCTGCAAATATTATATTTACGAAACGCATGAAAACTAAAGGTGCAGTTTTAAAGCCAAAAGACATATATTTAGATATTCATACTGCCCGGAGGGTATCAAGAATGTCATCTAATATTTTATAAAATCATTATTTTTATATGGTGAAAAACAACTTTTAAATCTAAGGAAGAAAATCGGTATGATCTATGCTATTAGAAACTGCCTTATATAACATATTGTTGTAAAGATCGTTCAATAATTTCACTTAATATATTTTTATCTTCATATAGGATTCATACAATTCCATTTTCGTTTTCGGTTCATTTGTATTTTCAACATTTAAATACAAATTATTTCTTAGCCAATTCTTAGACAGTTCAGATATTTACCATGTTAAAGGCATAGGAGAAATGGACAGTGTAAGAAAAAAATGGACAGATTTCTACTAGGGTAGGTTCATACGAAATTTCAGGATTTATTGTAAATTCAACTGAAAATTTTTCATCATTAACATCGATGTCCATTATTTTCTTTACATCATTATCTAAAATTCCTTTTGAAATTTGTTTCAAAGTACAACCCATTTTATATAATAATAATCACGACCAATCATAATCGAATTTTTCATACTTTTTCCGGTACGACATAAATATAAACTTCTTGAACTCGTGAAGTCGTGAATGGTTATAAATGAAAATATTTTTGCTTAACTCGATTATAAATTGATTATAATGTAATTCAGTAAATTAAAGGTAAAAATATCTATTATATACGAGAAAAATTTTCTTATAAATTTTACCGTACCAGATGGCATTTTGAGGACAGATTTTCGTCATGAGAAAAATTGTAATTTTTTATAATAAAAATTGATACGATGAATACAATTTTTACTATACTCATAGTAAAAATTCCAAAAAATGTTGTAACTTTTACCATAAATAATGGCAATTATTCTCATGACGAAAGTTTGCCCTCAAAATGCCATCTGGTATATGGTAAAATTTATAAGAAAATTTTTCTCCATGTAATTAAATAATGGTTTATCACGGTTCTAAAATAAAATATGAATCAAGATAGATAAATAATAGAGCCGCACAGAGGAACGAAAATCAGTTCAAAACCGGTCCAGTCTTGAATATCAGTTATGATCGTTAAAATTTAATATATTAAAGTAATCTACTGATACATTTCTTACTTACGTATCTATAAAATGCCGATTTATTGTTAAGATTAATTTAGGGACAGAAATCAGACGTTTACTCAATTTCAAAGACAAACTTTATTAATTTTAAAATATTTTCAGTTTTTATTTGCAGTTTTTGTTGTTGTGTCAATTGAATTGAATCAATGGTGTACAAAAATGTTCATCTAGGAAGGTAAATGTAGTAACGTATATAGTATATAATAAGGAATACACGTTTATTAATTAGAAAAAGGATTAGGAAATAAGGCTCAAACCCTATCCTCATACTATACGAAAGTTTTTTTATATAAATCTAATGTAAAAATACTACACATATTTTAAATAGAAATGCGATATCAAGATATAATGACTGATATAAATATTGTAACAAATATACCAATTTCCAATTAATAACATTAACTCATTCGGATTTTTGGTTAGACCTTCTGTCAAATATATTTTTGTAACCAAGAACATATATAACAATAGAACCTCAACTCTCTTTTTAGAGAGAGGGAGAGAATATAATTCGATACAAGTGCAATTCCGTTATACAATATATATATATATATTGCGAAAACATGTAAATAACATATACTGTAAGTGATAAATAAGCCTTTTTAAAAGTTTAAAGGATTTTAAAATTTAAACATTTAAATTAAAAGGATCAAAAAATTTTTTGAGTGTCGACAGCATGAAAACAGAACTATATATATATATATATATATATATATATAAGCACTTAAAGAAGATGCATCGATAAAGCAACAATTTATCTGCCTTCTGCAGCGTTTGGCATTTTTAACCCAATAATATTATCGGAACGGCATGGAAGAAGGATAAATTGCAGATTCGCCATTCTATAAATATTCAAATTACTTAACTAGTGCATCACTCGAAGTACGTCATAATCATACGTTAATCCAAATGTGTATATATATACGAAGCTCTAAAATTCACGCATATTTTTCGGATTACACAAATAACGAACATTTATCTTGCCCGCGTATTAAGTCTTTCCAGGACTTCAAACGTCGCGTTCAAATCCTGGTACTCGGAGAATTTATGCGAGTCGACTTGACAGTATTTCTCGTCGTACCGATATTTCTTTCGCACTATTTTTTTACATTTTGCCCGTATTTTCGCATTAGTGACTGACAATATCCCGTCGTTGTTTTATCTCGTATGAACACACTAGAATACTTTGAAATGTTCTCATCGGCAGGGTCTCTACTATTATCCTATTTTTGGTCCGATAAATTTTATTTCTTTTATCATGCATTCGATCTCACTTTTGATTCTTTGATTTTCATGCTTTGCTAATTTTGGTTAATAGTCAAGTATAAGATGATGTTTCGCACAATTTCAAACGAAAAATCCAATTAATAGTCTAATTATGGCTAATTATGTTTAGTTGGTAGTTCGTGAGAGTCAACTACTAATTACTCTCCACAATTATACCAAAATTCAGTCCCGATGGCACTTAATTGTTTAAATTCGGGCATAGAATCGGCCCTTGATTCAGGTATACATTATCGTATTAAATACATAATCGCATAATAATATTAATTAATGATTATGCTGCGTTAAATTATGCAGAAATTGCGATCAATTTCAAAATGTACTGTATACAACATACGTACGGTACCGCATATATATCAAAATCATATACGATCAAAATTCGAATGGTAATGCATTCTTGTAATAACATCTATGAATTTCGTTTTGATATAGACGACCAAGATACAATATTTCATAAAACCATTGATAGACCAACATATCACTGTACATGCATAGACATTATTTGCATATATCACTATGTATATAAACGTATATTTAAACAAAGTAACAGCTAAACCTGCACGTCCCTAAAGTTTGCTACGTGCGATGTGATAACATCGAATAATACGGATTATATAGGACTATGGCTTATTATATTCGAAGATATGCGGTAAAATACATTTTTTCTCTGGGTAGCGTAGCATTTACTTTTAGGGGCCCAGAAACCAAGTCCAAAAGCTGTAGTAATAAAATTATGCACTATAAAGTTTCCCGATGATTCAACGCTTAAGTAACCGAACAAAAGGGAAATTAAATAAATTTACCGAGCACGTGTAGTTAGTGGTTTTTTTTTGTATTCAAGGAGAAGAAGCTTGACCTCATCTCGTGGAGGTCTGTGGGAAGGTTAAAGACCCTCCATGCGCCGCTGCAGCTGATACGGCACGTTTATCGTATAAAGAGTACATAATAGTATAAAAGAGAAAAATGTAAGTAACGAAGTAGAAAATGTGTGTACCTACGTCTAAAGTACAAAAACAAAAATGGTGAAAAGTTGCATTCATTTTAAAACAGCATAAAAGGTAAATAGGAATATTGATTTAATGACCTTTCGACGATTTACATTTTTTTGCACTTTTCGTCTCTCGAGAAAAACACGAAAAGCATGTTTAGAATATTTAAAACGTTTTCTTAGTTAGAAAAGAGATTGGGTCGAATTATCTGATAAAGAAAGAAGAAATGCATGAATTAACATTATGCACGGAGTGTTCAGAATTTTATGGCGCACCATAAAAAATAAATGAACGTCATTCAAACCTTTTAATAAATGAATCAAACAATTTTTCATGTCAGGGTAATATATATATATATATATATATATATAGAGAGAGAGAGAGAGAGAGAGAGAGAGAGAGAGAGAGAGAGAGAACGTTGAAATTTTCTAACGTATATAGCGTCTATAATCCCTCGACGAAAAGTATTATTATGTATGTCGACAAGATGTACAATCGAATTATCACGGAGCTGCGATTCACCCTTGTATAGGCTATGTGTATTTTATATATATATATATTATATATATAAAATATATAATAAACATATATTTTTTTATATATGTTTATTTTATTTATTTTATATCCTTTAAAATCAAATGCCTTTTCAAGGCGTATTGGTTTAATGGTCGTCGATAAATCCACTTCAACAAATTACCAAGCCAATATCTTTGAACTTAATATTAGCCATGTTCTCATACCGCTGCTGCAATTATACTGAGCAATCGCTTAATGTCGAAGCTATGAGACGTCATTCGTGGAAAAGCACACGTGAAAGAGAAGGACAGATTTAATATTCGCAATTTCAGTAGTATATCGGTACCGCACTTATCGGGCATGACGTCCATGACACACGCCTTGCTCTAACTGTATGACAGAGAGGAGGTCAGGAAACCGATAGAGCGCGATAGAGAACGGATATGGAAACTTTGATTCTATTATCCGGTATAGCTCGGTTTCTCCCAGATTCAGCGGCGAGATTCGCCTTGGTATTGAACGTCGTTCGGAAATTGGAAAGTATATCTTAACACCGTAGGAAGCTTGATGTAGCGCAGGACCGACCTTTTTTAAATGGAATAAGCGAGGAACGTGCTTATTACACAGTATTGGCTTTCATTGATCGTTTTCATTTACCTCTAAAAAGTGCAGTTAACTTAAATCCCTGGTTCTTAAAACAAAACGAAAAATCAACACCTGGAAATCCTTAGATACTAAAACGTTATATTATTATCTTGGACGCTGGAGATGGATTATTGAAGGGTTTTAGATGTATAGGTTGTAGAAACTATTTTAAGGGGACCTTTCGGGTTTTTTTCATGTTCTGCCAACATTTTTTTTTTTTTTTTTTTCATAGTAACATTTATTCAATCACTGCGCACTTTTTACATAATATTAAGCATATATTGAAGTTGATACAAAAATTTTCTTTCCGCTCCTGACAGCGACAAAATGGCGGCTCTAGTAGTTACTCATAAAAATCTGGCTGACGTACTATCACGAGATACAATAAATGAAAAAGTATGCTTCCGGTCCGGGATGAAACTACATATATGTAGCTGAACAATCCCTGAAAGTTTCAGCACAATCGATAGTTTTTCACAATAGTTTTTCCAAAATCGTGTCAGGCAGCTCGAAAAAAGCGAGCCTTTGCGATGCAGAGTTAGTTTTCTGTATACGCATTCCGAGGCACTACCTGGTAATCGAATTTACGACTTATTCTCGATCGGTAATCGATATGTTGTTCCTACACTAATTCTACGTATACACATACTGCACGAAAATGATGTTTTTGAAAAATCGAATTAAAAGAACACCAAAAGTAAATTTTTCGATATAAGGTTCTACATAGAATATATCATCAGATTAACAGTGTACGCAGGCAACAGAAGATGAAAAAGAAAGGAAATACTGAATTATTATGCAAAAATTATTCGTTTCATAAGTGATCTAATTAACCGACAATGTATAAAAGTTTCATATAAATTCTTAACTCTATTATTTACATATTCTACTTTGTTTTTAAAGAATGATTTCTGTGAAACATTAAAATTTCTCTAAACATTAAAAAATTGATGCGATGTTGCACATGTAGAGAAAAATACAATGCTTTAACTATTAACGCGTTATTGTATACCTTGTGCAAACTTTAATACAAGGATACTTATAATATATACTCCTTCACACGTATGCGAATTTCTCGTACACTATTATGAAAAATACGCATTATACATAAGCACCCAATCTTATTAGTGAAAAAATTTTTTTCCAAAAAAGGCAATGTGGTGTAATAGTATATTATGTTTAGGGATGACAAGATTCCATTGTTTGATACATTTTGTTGATACTACACGAAATCGCTATTTTGTTTGGGCTCGAGGATAGTTGTAGAACGTTTCTTTACTCGCAGGTTCCCACTCATTTTACACTATAGCTTTTTTAACACTATTAATTTTCATAAAATCAAACATACATTTGCGAAAAAACACGGTACGAAAGAAACGTTGGATGCAAAAATAACAATACTGATAGATATATATTTGATTCCTTGCTTTTGATGTGAAACGATTGGTTTCCGATTCTCCGTGCATGCAACGAGATAATCAAGGACGAGCTTACATTTCAAAGAGACATAATCAATGGGCCTGTTGCGAAAAAAATACATTGCCGGCAAAGTTTATAATTTATGATTTTAAACATTACCAGGATATAGTCGAGGGATTGATTTACATGAATGTTTACAATCATTTCATGGAAAAATAAAACAATTCTCATTTTCTGAAAATTGCTTGTTGGTTGCAAACCAAATTACTGCTTATTATTTTGGTCAATATTATTTTACAATTTATTGACAAATTCATTTTAGTTACACCGTAAATGGAGTTTAAAAATTTAGTGATTTAATGACTTATACTCTCCTATTCTCCTATTTATATTTTTCCTTACAGTTTTCTGATTTCCGTAAATTTGTTCTATTACCTCCTTTTTTATCCTTTTCAACTCTTTTTTCTTTCTTTTTAGCTGCATTTTTCAAAAGTCAATTGAAATCTCCCAAGCGCAATTTTTTGGAATCTCCCTAAGCCAGTCCTCCCAGTTGCATCTGCATCCGCATTCATCCTCTCTGTACTCACATCCGTGTTTGTAATGGCATAGGGAAACTGCAGAAAATCTGTACTAAGTACAGCCGATCCAGGGGCAATTTCCGCCGTGTCCTTGTTGACAAATACTTCATAGTGCGATAGCGGCAGTATTCATAGTCAAGCGTGGTTGAGCCCAAACAGAGTGCGTGCGCTTGGGTGACATTTAACCGGTCATACTGTTTGAAAGCAAACGTATATGGTCCAATAATAACAATAAATACAGTTTTCTCTTTTCTTAAGCAATTTATTAATTGAATTGCGAATGTAAAAATGTGACATTCGAAATAAAGAGAAAATAACCAATCGTTTAGGCAAGATTTCGACTAAATGCGCATAATCTTTCAATACCAAATAAATATACTATATTATGATTTCGGGACATTTGAAATGGATACTACTATATAGTGACGTCAAATAGAATTATATCGACAAGAATATTAATAAAGAAATTAAGTTTCTAAATTTATTTTATATTATCTCTGCAATAAAATTCTATATTATTAATCTTTTTAGTTACTTTTTGTTATTGGTATATTCTATTAATTTAATTTTTTTAATTTTGATGTTTTCGCGTTTCTTTAGATATCAAGAAATAAGGGTTGTCCTTCGATTATTTTCAAAATTTATTTTATTCGGTTTATTTTTTATATTCTTATAAAATTACTAAGAAAGGACAAATAGATATGAAAATTTTCTAAACTCGCACCTCTTTCGATATGTTCAAAACAGTAGGGTAAAACAATAATAACTCATTTTAAGGCAAACAAATTATTTATCGGTACATTGGTACGAGGTTTATACTAAAGCGTTTGCTTGTGCTCAATAAGAACTCACGCTTGCCATATTTCAAACTGTTCGCTGCTTCAAACGAATTCTTTCAGAGAGCGAAACGAGATTTTTCCGATATGGGTTAATTTAAGAAACAAGAGTTCAATGGGAAAACATAAAGTGAAAATAAGTTTTCGATCTAATTGAAAATAGATAATATTACTTTCAAAAGTCAAATTTCATTAATAGATTATAAATGAAAAAAATTACGAATCTATCCATGTGTGATTAAATAAACGCAACACCTATTAAGTTATAGATTAATCATTTAACTACAGTATTTGCAATTGTATTTTTAATTATTAATCTTTGGACATTTAAAAATTGACTGATCAAATTTTAGACAATGAGAACAGTATTTTATTTCATAATTGCATTATTATTATTATTATTATTAATTGTATTAATGTTGATATAGCAGATATGGAATATTAAATTACATTCTCCCTCAATATAACGACTCCTCATTACTATATACACATATTTAGTTCTTGTAATTCTAGAATTTCAACTTACTAATTGCATATATATAAACTATATATGAATATCATTTATGGTTTGAACTGTATTTACACTTGCATTTCATTGATGAATAAATTGGTTGCATCTTTCTTGTCAATTTTTACGAATTTGTCTGTTTTGTAAACCAAGAATTGTTTTCCGGTAAATTAAAAAAATATCACAACGGTGAAGCCAGGCATACTGAATTGACGTAACTACCACGTAACATTTATGCAACAGTCACATTATAGCTAATATTGTTACATAAATGTTATGTTTTGTACTTGCATGTCGTACTACACGACCATATGTTTCACGACATGTGTTGCGATTACTGAACGCATCAATTGACAAAATTAAAATCTTTTTATCGAATGCACGGCCTGACATTCCGGAAATGTCGCGAAGAGAGAGTATACGATTGTCAAATATTGCATAACACCAAGCACAGCTACAATTACGCAGTTGGACAACATTTTGAACAGAGTAATTTTAAAAGTTTAAACCATAGTTTCTCGAAGATTTTTGACGTCCTGAATCCGAATCTGACCTTAAAATAGCCCCAGCTCGTCACGTTTTCGGTATATTTATTCGAAGTATATTTTTTAACTACATTTGAGGTCATGTAAAATCGGGATGTAATTCTTTTTTTTTAATATTGTCACGGAATCTGAAAGTATTAATGTTTGCCTTCAAAATCAATTCTGAAACTTAATAAATCTTTACTTAAAATTTCTAAGTTGTCGAATTTATCCACATTAGGAAACTGAATGGAATCAGATAAAGCTTATTCGAAAGTAGAGAAGAATAAAGAAAATATATCTATATATATTCCTAATATAAAATATACAAATATATATTCTATCAATTTCAAACGATTCTTCAGATTTTCGATGTCGCTGAATAGGAATTCGTAGTCAGAATTGCAAAATTTATTATTATTATTATTATTATTATTATTATTATTATTATTATTATTATTATTATTATTATTATTATTATTATTATTATTATTATTATTATTATTGTTTTTATTATTATAGTTATTTTCGTAAACTACTATCGGATCGCAAAATTAAATTGAACTACAGAAACGTATCTACTCTTGGACATTCTTTCCAGTGGAAAGTATTTTTTTCCAAAAAACGAACTACACTACAATGTTTGTATATGTAAAAAGGTATAAAAAAATATATATTATTTTTAAATAGGTCGCAGAAAATGACGTTACAGTGCAGCGTCAAAGAAAGTCACCTTGTAAAAAAGTCGCTCAATAACTTGCAGCACAGCTTCAGTAAATGTCATCTGGGAACAAAAACAACATTTTTTTCTTAATCGATGCACCATAAATAGCTAGAGAAGTACTTAAGCAATTAGAAAAATATTGAATGTTGAAATAGTAGTAAGCTTTTTCAAAAATGACTTGGATTTTCATGACTAAAATCGACATAAATTTCCTTGCAAATAGAATAAATAAACAACATTGTCATTCACTGATTAATAACATATAATAAATTTTCCGCCAGAGGCTGTGGCCCTCTTCTAAATTAATAATATAATATGTATTGCATAAATTTGTGAAAATAAATCAAGGAATTATTTCACATACATTCTTATAGTCAAAACCATGTCCTGTTTCAATTCTATGCATTGTTAAACCAGTCTAATTTTCTTTTTTACCATCAATGTTTTTTTTTTATGTTCACGTGTGTTTCTAATTTTCTTTCCGTTTGTCTTAAATAAACGCTATTGCAGTATAAACAGAAACTTTGGTAAACTACATTGTTAATTTTATGTAGGTATTAAAGCGTCATTTCCTAGTTTAAGACTACCTATGTGGCTAAAATTTGTTTATAACTATTGCCATTGTTACTATTTTTAAAAAAACCTTAGTCTTACTTATCTTAAAAGTCTTAATAAGAACAAATTCTGCTGTGGTATAAGACCTTAAGTAAAAAATCATTACTTTTATCTTACATAAATGTAAGGAATACTGGATCGTTGTGTTTTTCAGTCACGTGAGATTGAGTGTAAAATTAGACTAATCTTGAAATGTGTTCGTATGTTTGTGATGATAATACACCATAAGTACTTAATCGTTCAAGTAACATCCCATTTATTCTGAAAAGAAGGCTACGTAAACTTTGTTTTAAATCCACTAAGACGAAATAATAAATTTGCTGTAGAAACCAATCTCTTCTTCAAGATTATATGTTGTACGCACTCTTGTAAGTATAACAGCTTGAGCCATCATCTAAGCGCAAAATTATTTTCGTTCAGAAATCCGGGCTTAACGGATATACCAGCAAGAGACTTTAGATCTGTGGAATAATCGCCTCAAAACGGATTTTTCTCCTCTTTGCGTGGGTGCCGCCGTGGTCGAGTTATGTACTATCGTGCATTGATATTCTCGATGGATCAATATAAGCCTGCGAAACTATTTCTATTTGGAATGTCAATTGTAACTATACGCACAAATGCAAATATTTTTATTTGGACTTGTATGTGAACAAAACAATTTCTTGTGAAATGGCATTACAAAAAGTCATTTGAGGCATTAACCGGCATTGAGCAGTTTACGCCGTTTGTCTCCTTTCTTCTCATGATGGGCTTTCATACTTTTTACGGCCCGCTGACTCGTTAGCGGATGATCCTGGTTTTGTACATCTGTTGGCATTCGGGGGAATTACTTTTCACCTAAATTTGAGGAATAATTTCTAGAATCTTTAATGAACAATATAATATTTCATGGTCTTGTTTTTACATCAATGTTCAAACATCGTCGTAAATCGTATATGTTTTTTAATATATTTGAACGTTCCATGGCCCCCTAAAGATCCATCTCGAAAGTCTACGGTCTAAGTTATTTTCGCTCCTGGCGGTCGTATAATGCAACCTTCGCATTTTGCGGTAATTCCGCAATTACCGCGCCATTTCGTTTTGTACTTGTCTGGAAGCGACGTGGCGTCTGCTTCCCCTCTTCTGACAAATCGTAGTCAGTGATATCGCCGTCGCTTTACGTCACTTTTCTGTGCGTCGACACCGTTAGCTGAAATCGTTGGGAAGAATCGCGTTAAATCACACGATTACGCGCACTTATCCTACAGTTAAAATATATGTCGATATCATTCGCTTTTTTGTTCTTATATTCGTTAAAATTTCCTCATGACCATCCATCCATCCATCCGTCCGTCCTTCATATCTCTGTATTTCTGCGAATATTCGACGGACTTTAGCAAAATTTTGCATACAGATGTCTTTTATTATCGTGGAACTGTATGGGTTGTGAAAATTCAACTTTTCCGACGATCTTCGACGATAATAACATTTATGATATAACGACGAATAAAAATTACCTTACGTTGTTGCATGTCTATTAAATTTATTTTAAAATAAACGTATATAATGATGATACTTGTAGGTCAATTAAATTAAAATAACAACATCCTGAAGTATATAAATAAACATATATGTATATATCTGTGTACATTAAAAAAAGATATAACCAGGTAGAAATTGCCCTTGATTTCCCTTGATTTTTCATACAAGGCCTCTCTTGGCCTTATAGATGTAGAATTAAATTACTGCAAGGCTTTGATCTACTAGGTCCATTTCTATCAGGATATATATACTCATAAATTTTTTCAAAATTCTTTCTTTTGTAACAATTTACAGAAGTAGTCGTAACATTTACATTGCTTACTTATTACATCGATGTGTTCACACGTATACGCGTACTATTCAATAGAGTAAGTGTGACTATGAATATTTATGCAATTATTATTCGCGATGGACTAATGTCAGAGATAATTTGTGCCGATATGCAATTCAACACGCACAACAACTGCAACGACTCGCGCGATCGCATAATTCCATTCGGTCTGACCAAATGGGAATTGCACTACTGAGATGTCGATTGCAATGTGTATATAGATTGAACCTCTAATAATGCGCTCCACTGTAACCTACTTGTTATTTGTTTATTTATAGAGAATATCAAAAGAACGACGTTGAAAATATTAAATATTTTGTTCTTTCATTTTGGATCCAGATATTGATTTTTTTTTAAATTGAAAATGTGATAAACTTGAAATATTGAGGTTTTCTTCGCGTTTCTAAAGATATACGATCCGAATTTCATGTCGACCCGATAAAAACTTCCCACCCGTCTAAACGTGAGGTATAGCGCGAATTTTTGTTATTTACCTAGATATTCCATTTTAAATGTTGGACTGGGTCAACAGTGAATAATTTTGTTGGGTGTTTTTTTTTTATAACCAATGGGTACACACATTTGTAGAAACAGATAACCACAAAAATAAAATAATTCTCTAGAAAGTATAACCTTTTATTGGTTCGTTTAAATTGGATTTGATATATTTCACGGACTATTTTACATGCGGTATATAATTTTTATAAATCAATGTACTTATACATAATAAATTTTCTATAGCTACTAAGAATACGAATATTGAATAATAATTGTTATTCATATGTTGCAGGTCCGCAGAATTTCTAAAAGGTATCCCCACACTAAATTTCTCATCTGATCGTAAGTTTACTAAGTTTTGGTGATTTAGAATAATAGTATATAAATAATAAGAATGATGTAAAATCAACTTTCTATAGAATAACAAATGAATTAAGAAATAATTCCCAAATTCTACGTGACCTTAAAGTAAATTCTTATCTATCAATTATGCTTCATTTTAGTTTAAGCTTATCTTCTTTAATACCTGATGTATTGATCTGGATAAGTAAAATTCTGCATTGTCTTTCAATCCTATGATAATCATTTCATACATCGTTCCATCAATCCTCCGCTGATTGTTTTAACTTTTGTTAAGGCGAAATAAACAAAATCTGTCAGTTAGGCAAAAATGTAAAAATTACGGCATCTAGTAACAATACCAAAAATTATCATTTATTTTTGGTATTCTTAATAATATTAGTAATTATTCTTAGTTTATTATAATTTTCATAATTTATTACAAATTTACATACCAAATAACAGTATGTAATATTTTTATTCTAATGCCTTATTATTATTTTATCAGACATATTAACGGGACGAATTTTAAACGTCATAGTAAATTTGGAATATCCAAAATTATTATCCATTATAAGTTCGTAACTAGACGAGTCGCACACAAAAAAAAAACAACAAAAATTTAAAAAGTACTTGTACTTGTATTTGATTAGAAATTAGTTTTAGTGAACTAGCCTGGATGAAGCTTGTTAGTCTCCTCGGGCTAGTCATAACGAATTACCGGTTAGCAGTAGTGATGCGGAACTAACTAGTATATTCGTGGAGATTACCAATTGTGAATTATAATCATATATTCTATAAGACTTTCCTTGTTTATCGTCAACATCTAAAAACTAGTTTTAAAATAAACGTGACGATTTTTAAAATCCAGTCATTTATAATAATTTTGTCTTTTATTTCTAGGCAGAAAAAAATTCCGCTTGAGATTCAATACTTTTTGTAACTCATACAAAAAACCATAAAATCCAAAATGTACAAAAGTGTTTCTGAATGAATTACACGTGTGGTTTGTTGCTAAACATGCGGTATTGCTGATTGTTATTAATACATCGGAATGTACGGGAGTAATTATTTTAGGATCCCATAAACGAGCCTTTATCAGCTTTAAGAAGAAACTGTATAAAAATATAATATTCTATATTTGCCATAATTTCAAAATCGATTATCTTTAAAAGTTTAATGTCGTCCATCCTCTCGCGACATAACGTCTGAAACTGCCGGTAATGCAATTTCTCCTTTTCTCTCGATATCGTTAGCCTCATCGCTGCAAATTGACTCTCCGCCGATGCTTGCTACGTGCCGTTGATTACATTATCGGTCGATTTTAATAGTCCAATCGCCGCCTATTACCACCTAGATGGAGGTACGGCGAAAACCAGGACTGAGGTTCTCACGACGGCGAACGGGGAAGGTCGCCCACTGGCGGAAGGTCGCACTATAAATTTTCTCGAGTTCTGACATCTCTTTCCCTCTCCACTATCGCGGAAAGGAAGATAGAATACTGCTTCCGAAGTGGAGGGCTTCCATAAACGCGCTTTGTAACGTATGTGGTATCCGATAAAACTCTCTTTCTCCAGGGGACAAAGGCATATATAACGAACAGTGGATATTTGATCGCCTTGCGCGGAGAATTATCGAATGGACTGCCGCCTCTTTTCTCGCGAGCCCAGTCGCCAAGACCGGGCTAATACACAACGCGTGGCAGGAAGATGCCGTGCATGCTGTCGGCATCGAGCTATTTATCTCAGAATATAAAGAGACGTATACGTATATATACGCGCCTGAAGTTTGCTTGCGACATAAAAAGAGACGTTGAGGCCAAGATATTAATCGTTGTCACTTTTCATGCATTAAATTCAGGTACCATCTGAAATCGATTTACTGAAAATATCGCGAATTCGTAATGAATAATGTCGCCTTAAATCACGCTGCCTATTGTTGTAGAAACTTTACATTCGGCATTTTATATGTGGAATGATGATGGTATTTTGTCCAATGCGACGAATTTCGTTACGCAATGACAAGCCTGTTTTAAAAGACCAAAGCTGAACTATTTATATTTAATAGTGTTAGGTGACTCATATCCAGTTCATTAATGTATTGTTACTTCGAAAGAATTATAAAAGCATTAAATATAAAAGCATTAAATCGGTCTGTGAAAAATGAAGAATATATCGTGAATATAAAAGTATAGGAAGTAGGACGACCAATATTGGTTTGTGGCCAATATATTATTAGTTTCTACCCAGTTATTGACTAACGTTTTAGCTGATTTTCCTGTAATGTTGTAACGCTCATTTGTCCAGAAGACAGCCATGTTTTTTAGACAATAACTCATTAACCTTATACTCAGTAGTTGACTAGTTTCTAGACCTTTGGCGAATCAGCGAAAGTCACTGCCAATCAGCGAATATACACTGATAATCAGTCCAAACCCTACCATCTCGTAGGGTTTGGGCTGCAAATCAGCAGATTTTAGCTGATTCAACTTTAGAGAGTAAGGGGAGTCTAGGAAATCGGAGGGATGGACCATGGAATCAAAGTTAGCCTTATGGAAGTCGAGCAGAAAAATAACCTAAACTGAGTTTCGGATGCAGCCAAGGGGATTACTACACTATAAACCGACACCCAGAAAGGGATCAGATTCCTGCTACGTCCTCGTCGTTGATCCTGAGTGATACCGAGAGCAGGACACACAAACGCAAACACATTCAGTCGCACGCATGCATGTGGATGACAAGGAAATTTAAATTAGCACTCCTAACGAATCAATTAAAGTTTGTTTATCAGGATCAGTAATCAGTCTTGCTTTATCTTCCGATCCTCATAACTCGGAAAGTACTCGATGAAACTTAACTCTATTGTAACATTTTAGAAAGCTCTCGTGATAAAGTACAAAAATATCTAATGAAATATAGGGCATTTAAAAAAAAAAAAAAACAAGGTGACCTTCACGTGACCTTCAAGTCAAAGTCAATTTTAACGCACTATCTTATAGTTCTCTTGAAACCATACAACCCTTATCTACAAAATATTTTGATAGAATCTCATCCCTAGCTTTTAAATTGGGTGTAAACTGGATATGCCCTTATACATCTGTATGTAATATTTCTGCGGAGAAATGTTAGCAAACGAGTACTATTTATGATTGTAAAACGGTTGTTCATATAGATTCTGGTAAAAGTTAATATTAGGAATAATGAGAAATTCAGTGTACAACATTCAATAACGTCTTGTAAAAACTAAAAATATTGTTGTTGCTCTGTTGATTTAGCGAAAACAAATCATACATCACCATATATGTGTTTATATGTGGTCAGATACGAGTTTATTTATGATGGTTATATGATGGTTATATGCGGGCTTATAATATTTCACTATCGTTTCACAGTATTCATATGTGTTCACGCATATATACATATATACGATAAGAATTTAATTTTACCGCTTCTTCATATGTTTACACCATTGAGTTCTCTTCACAGTCGGTACCGTTTAATATCGAAGCATGCAAGTGTACAATATATATGACTACATAAAATCCGTGTCTATTTGCATGTGTTTATATCTGAACAGATTCGCAATGTCATATTTTTTTTCAATATATGCTCGCACAAACATGATGTATGTTCACACTGCTTACATCTGCTTGAATGATATCATATATGAGCGCTAGCGTTATCATATATGATCATATATACATATGGATATATATGTGTGGGTGTGTGTCTAAATGCAATGCCTATCATCGCCACGACTCGGTACCTCTAGCCATTAGCGAAATGGGTTTCGATTTGGTACATTAGGAAACTCGCTAACACGAATCTGCCACCGCAAGTTCTAACATAATGTAGAATTCTAGGTTTGAGCTGGAATCGTATATCTATCATGGTAGATTTAATTCAGAATTCTAGTCGAATAACTTTGTTAAAATATAATTATAACCCTTATTATTCCTTATATTCATCACAATGCATTTCTAATAATAATTTTCCTATAGAATTTCATGCGGTCTAATTGAATAACATGCTTCAATTTAATATGACGTTTCAGTCATGATGCAGGAATAACTGTGGCAGAGCAGGTACAGTGTATGTCCAGTTGCCACTGGCAAGGGCGTCCATCAGATATCCAACGTATACTATGTACGATGTATGAACAATCAACGTACATTGATTTATTTTTATTATTCGTACATATCTGGATATCAAATGTACTACCAATTTTCGCCCATGGACTAATGTAAAATCCTTAATTTTCAGAAATGAAATCATGAAGTAATTACAACAATTATAATAAAAACAATCTCAACAATAATAATAATAACAATAATGAAACTCTATTTATCACAATATAAGAATTGAATTTCATTCAACCGTTTATATGACTATAATGCGATTGAAAATCATAAAGATAACGATTATCGTATTACGTCTGACAACTAAAAGACTGATGAAATCATAGACAATAAAAACGGCTACCGCACTAGTGCCGGATTGTTTTACAGGGGTGTAAAGCAACTAAAATAAATACGGATCTGAGCGATCGGGAATTGAGAAGTTTCCGTTACACGTTTTTCCTTCGTTTTCATGGCTGAGATCTAGTACCCTCCTTGAGTACACGTAGTTCCTCTTGGATATCAAGTTTCGATTGAGAGGAAGGGCACTGCAGCAGCAAGATTGAAAAGGATAAAGAGCGGATAGATTGAATGAAAAAAAGCGCAAACGAATTAAAGACATATAGATATAGGGCGGAAGAGTGCGGGAAAGAGAATGGGAGAAAAGCGTTAAGAGAAAGGGTATGAAAGCTCTTTTTTATTGCTGAGACAATGCGACCTCGTAACGCGAAGTGAGTGAGGTGCGAATGGATCGACATGTTATATTCCCGTTTGGAAGCATGAAATTCACTTTAACCTAAGTGGTTGGAAATAGTAATGCAAACATTGAAAGCGGTTTGGATGACGCGTGCATGAACGTCACACTCTGATTATTCGATTACCGGTGATCGATCTTCTGGACACGCGAGAACAATCGGGGGTTTCAATATCGAGTAGCGACCTACTCGACATTGTGCTCTAATTCAAATATCCTCGTGACACGCATATAAATAAGAGCGCTGGCGTGATGCATACGATCCACTTGAAATTGCAAGAGTGTGGCCTCAAAATGTTTTGTCAATCGGCATATTCACTTTTGGAATATGCCAAAGGTGTATCTTGAATGATTATATAAGATTAATGATTAATGTGGTACCTATATGATTAAAATATATCTGAAATTGCCACTTGTTTATACGTATAGTAAATATTCGTTAAGACATAGAACTCAATATTGGCCTAACTGGGAAAACAGTCTTATGTTTCCGCTAGTTTTTCCATGTATCTTGCCGGGCATTGTCTCAGTTATTTTTGGTATAGATAATGAACTAGTATTTACCTACTGCTCAGACGATAAGCATGTGTTGTCGACCAAACGCATAATCAAGATGTCTTGTCACGTTCACTATTATTAGCGCATGGATTTCGATGCTTAAATTCAGTTTTTCTGATCGGAGCATAATGTTTTTGTTCCAGGGAGATGCCAACAATATGTTGGGTTAGGGTATAGAAATTGAATCGAACTGCTGGAATTCTGTATGAAGTCGTGAACGGAAAGGGACGGCAAATCTGATTGGTGATATATCTAGTGAAGTGTTGGTTACAGTCATGTTTTGTTCAGAACGTGATGATGGTCAACACCTCACCAGATATATTTTACAAGGGAACAAACAAACTTTAATTTTTTCACTGATCAATGTAATTATAAAAGAAAGAAATGTAAAATATTTCATCAACGGGTAAAAAATATCAAATCGACGTTCTTAAACAAAAAGCGATTAATTCTTATGAACTCGTCGAAAATCTCATAGACACCACGGATGAACAAACAAAGTTCGATTGAAACAATCGAGAAATCATAGCGCAAGCAATGCTAACGACGGGCGGGAACACATCAGGCGGAGCTATATGCATTCGATTCGTAACATGTATACACGTGCAAATTTAGCGGAACGAGTGAAACCGAACTGATGCGGTCAACCGCGTTACTCCGTCTATTATCAGATTGATAAAATGCGGCCATGTGGCCACACGTCGAAAACCGTTGTCCGAAAACGTGCCGTCAGGAAAGCGCCCGCGTTTTCACGTGCTTGATGAGACTTGCCCGACAAATATTCGACTGACTAACGCCGGCAGCAAAAGTCTGAATTGCTGGGAATTCAAAGTTTTAATAGACTTTGAGCCTGTCGATGCATACATCAACATAAAAATTACGATTTAACCCATGGAACTTTTAATCGAGTCCAACGGTTTTACATTAATTCCGCGTTTAATATTACGCAGCCCATTATTTACACCGAGGCTATCCGAGTACTTCAATTAATTATTATAATCGTGTTTGCTTCTTTATTCATTAACAAAGTGCTTCCACTTTGGGATTTACTTTTTCCATGTCGCTCTTTTGGTGAAGAAACAATTTGTAAATAGTTTTTATTGTAACGCCGGTTGTTGCATGAATTTACAGTAATTATTCACGTACTATTAGGGACCGTATATTATAAAAACTGTAATATGGAGGATATGGACGAAAGATAGCACGTAATAGTATACGTAATAGTTGAATTGCGTACTTAAAAATAATAATGATTTACAAATTACCATATAGTTACGTCATTTATTGCAGAAGATGAATAATAACATACAGTTATGCTATATTATATTCGATATTAAAAATAATGAAACAGTAAAATGTATTTAACTATGAGAATGACGCGTGAGATGTTAATTTTTTTAATAAAATTGCGAATTGTTAAAATAATTGTTGATGTCGCAGAAGATGGAGTAGAAGTAATTTTGCTCGTGTTTTACACGAGTATATATACGTATATGCTACTACTTGAATATTCATTCATGAAACATTTTTTATTCCTTCTGACATTAAAGCAATAACTGCATTAACCCATATTTTCGATTCAACGCCAAAAGTCACACCCTGAATTTCTTAAAGTGAAAGTTAAATGAAATAAAGTTAAAATCACTAAAAATTACTTTTTTATATTTCCAGTAGTAAAATGCCTTATTTGTTTTAAAAACAAAGTATGACTTTTAAAAATATAAAGTTTAATATTTTTAAAAGTAAAAAATAAAAAAATATTAGTATTTCAATATTTATAAAGTGAATAATTTATTCTCCACTGAAGAATAATTAAATTTTCAAATTTTAACGTTAAATAGATTATAGCAAATTGTCTTTATTAAAAATACCAAATTCCCAGATGCACTTTGGATGCAATTTTCAGTACTTCCGTGACTATTGAATTTACGACATTTTTATCGCTGAAAATATAAATACCAAAAATTACCTGGAAATTGGCTTGATTGAATTTTAATTTTGCCAAAACAATTGGTATTGTAGAATGACAATTTAGATATAACATATTGATAGAAAATTTAATCGATTATTGTAAATGCAATCGTTTAGCTCTGGGATGAAATATTCCAAATGTACAGAATAATTATACAATTAAAAATTGGCATATATGCAGGCGTATTCAATTTTATTTTCTAAAAGCTGCGAATGCTTGGTTTTATTTATTTAAATCAATAACTGCAGTAATGTATTATAAGACAAAAAATATAAACAGACAAACGTACAGGTCACGTAGTGTATTATAATTATACATAATTATAGATTTCTAATAAAATGTTTATAAAAATTTCTAACATAATTTTTTTAAAAATTTGGTTTCGTACATATACATAAGCTTACACTCACAGTCAGCACAACTTATCGGCACAAATTAGAAGGTTGTACACAATTTATCTTATATATTTATAAGGTTTTCATGTAAATCAAGCTATTTAGTATTTTAGATGCATTAGATTTGGATTCCATTTGAAAGTAATTTTATAACGTAATTCTCAAAGGAGCCGACGCACATTCGAAATGACGAATTTCCTACCATTCTTGAGCCAGCACGGTAATTCAAGTGTCGGTCGTCCCCCTGGTTTCTCCCCCAAGGCACATCCGACAAAAGCCTTTTTTAAGGAACACGTCGCAATTCCACGGGAATCCCAATAAAACGCCATGTGATTCTGGTAGATTTTGTCTTCGCTGAGCCTCCGACGACTCTCCTTTTTACCATCCTAAATCCAGGTGCCGTCCCATGAAAAAGTGCCTCTTGATATTTTATCATCCCTTTCATACAGTCGAATGGAAGTAGCCCGGCTACTGAATATATTATTTTTTGAGAAACGATGAAATACTTCTAAATTTCATATGAATTCTCCTTGCCGTGCATCAGGAGGGTGACTATGATAAAGCACGACCTTTTTTGTAATCGCTTTATACTCGAGTATTTGATTTGTCATAATGTGTATACATATATATAGATACTCTCATCTGATTATAAGTATGTATTTCGACATTTTGTATTTCTCGATCGCTATATGTAATTGTAAATTTGTTTTTATTTTAGTTGACGTCCTTATAAAAAAGAAATTTACTTTTTGTCGTGTTGAAATTTCATTAAAGTTGTTGATGATGTTTTCAATTGTCAAGAGACAATTGAAAAATTATCATTATATGGAATTTCTATTGTAATTTGTTAGAAATTCCACGATCGCAATTATTTTAGCATTCACATCTCTCCGCCAAAATGCAATGTCTTCTATGAAAGTAGTCCTAATTAATGTTAACAAGTTGACGTAGAGGAGTTTCACATCTACAGGGAAATGCAGGTTGAATTACGGGAAACCTTAAAACGGACATTATACGGTCAATAAGCACATACTTCGTTTACGAAAACGTTGAACGCAGGCAGCGCTGGAATAACCAAAATTTGTCTTTGAATTTCGCACCAAACAAGATGAACTTTACGAGAAATGTTACATAAACTGAAGTGCTTTGCTGATTCTGAGCGAAAGGCGGCCTTTATGGCATTAACCGTTGGGAGTAGCTGCAATTCAATGTAAAAAGACTTTACGACCCTTGTAGCCAAGCACGTGTCATACAATGCCGCGCAATAAACTTGGCACGGACGAGGGTTAGGACAAAATTGCGCACTAATAAAAAGTCGTCTGCGGGAAAAGTAGTCTTTGTGGAGCAGCGAAACATTTTATTCGGCCAATGTACCACGGAAGTGCGACATCCTTTCTGATCGATGCGCTGTACAAACAGTGCGACTTTTGGTCGAACGAAACTCTTCAAACGACCACGGGTCCGGGATACTGTACGTTCCGCTGAACTTCGGCTAGTATTATTATTTTTTCCACTTTTTTTTTTTTTTTTTGTTTACCCCCTCATACGCCACCCTCTGTACGCTACTGCATATATATCGCGCAGTTATTTCGAGCTTTCCTATAATCGCAAAAATATGGAAATTTTATATTTGTTTTTTAGCGAGTTTATATGGGTATAGGATGTAAATAGCACGGAAAAGCAAATCGAACCTAAAGGGAAAAGAGGAAATGGCTACCCGAGATGAAGAGGATGATGAGCGAGGGAATAGCCCATTGTTTATTCGTGAGGCTCTCCGCGGATATTGATGCATTATTTCGATCAAATAGGGCGAGCTGCCTTGTTAAATTCTAGACTGCAGCCTCTGAAGATAGTGTAGCGCTGTTTACGTATGTTTGAGCTTTGATGCACATATTCGACGATGGTGTTTTCCTATGCGCGCCTGCATATTTGATGGAATACCGTCCCCGAAGTATTACCCCCTTAACTCGTTAACGTGGCTGAAATGTTTTGTATTTAACTTTATTCGTTACTTTTTCTCATCATTTTTATTGACTTTCTGAAATTGAAAATAATCCAGTATTTTAATTGTTTGCAATACGCTCATAAATTTCATTTTGTGCAGTAAGCAGCGATCGATTCGTTTTTTTTTACCTTTTTACTTTAAGTCATTTGAATTCTTCATACGAATTGTATTAATATTTTACCGACGACATTCGTTTCTGGCATTTCTTTTATATCATTTTATATTATAATTTTATATCACTTATCAAAATTTATAAAAAATGTAAAACCATGATTTGTTATTCCGATTGTGTCCATCTCGTGTCAGAGAGCTAAAACCGTTGCCGTTCAATTGTTAAATGTTGAATGGTTGAACGGTATATAAATGATTGGAAAGTAAATTTCGCAGTTGTATCAACTAGTCCACAAGACATGTCACTATATTGTCGATGAAAATTCTTACTATAAAATTCAATCAACACGATATTAATTTAATTCAATCCAATTTACTTTTTTTTTGTATTATATCTGTGAACACATTATTGATGAAACGTTAAAGGTAAATAAAGCAAATTCTCACTTTAAAACATCGACACGCGATTAAAAGGTCGCCGGCAATTTCAATGCCGTTCGATTTCAACGGCAGTTTAAGAGATATTATATGCAATATAAATTATGTTGCAGTTTAAGTTCAGAAATAAAATAGATGCATCATATCTTAAATATAATTGATAGAATTGAATAAATTCGAAATATGTTTGTTTGTTTGTTTGTTTATTAGAATATACGGGCTAATTGCCCTCTACACTAAAATAAAACATTATAAAACACTATCCAGTTTTTTACCGATTAACATTGCATGTATTTCGTTATCGACATTTTTCTTATTATATATCAAGTACAGAGAGTCGTACGTTTAATTCATTTTGTCGGATTAAATTTTAACATTTTGATTTTAATTTCTTACTTATATGTATAAATTAAACTAGTTTAAGAATTTAAAGTTCGAATTTCGCTGCGCTTTATTACTGACTATAGTAATGATGGCTTCATTAAATTGTCCACTTTTTACAACCAATAAATAGGATTGGTATTGGTTATTTGTATATTGAAGCTTATATGATTCCCCAGTCGGGATTGCTTACAGTGAGATATAAGGTTAATGAAAATTGTTATTATCTATAGAATACTTATCGACATTTATCACCGGCAAATTGTGCACTCTCACAAAAAAATTTTAAGTAAAGGTCGATCAATAAATAATGTCAAGTGCTATCACTGTTAAAAATGTTTGGAATATTGTAATACATTTATATGTTACTAAAGTAACAGAATTTTACAAAATTCTGTCACAGAATGGACAATTGCGTAACATTTTCATAAAATTATTAAATTGGAACAGAAATCTAACAGGCTCCGAGTATAATTACGTAACATTGTCATAAAATTACGAAACGGTAACAGAAATCTGAATGGTCATACATTGCGCGACTGGGCGCGATGATCGATCGTGTAAATACATAACCTCATGCGCTTCATCGTAAAATTCTGAAACAGTAACCGTATAAAGCTTCGGTTACTTTTATATTCGGAAATTTTTAAAAGTGTACCTATAGTTCTTTCTTATTTGGATAGGAAGAATGTAACAATTTTGCACAATTTTTAACAAAATTCTTTAGATATTTTGTAGTTATGTTAGTCTTTTATTATATTATTTCATTTCATTCATTGTTTTGAATTAATCATTGAAAATATGCACAAAAAATACATGATAAAAAAAAATGTTATACCGAATTTGCTTTTGTTTTCATCGTTGAACTAAATTAGCAGTCCTATTACGAATTACTGCACTTAATGAGGAATGTAACCAGTAATGTTCAAAAGTCCAGATGTTGCAAACGTTAGCGCATACAAGCGTAAAAAGGCAAAACAAAAACCTTCCAATTATCCCAGAGTAATCGCTTTTGCGCCGGCTGCAAACCGGAATGAAAACATCACTCAGAAGCGATATTAAAATGAGGATATACATTCGACACCGAGAGATTCGGCTTTGTACACATGATCGATTATAAAACTGGGGAAAAAAACTGAAATTGCCGTGACGACGAGTGTGTGCGGGATCAACGTGCATTAATATGCCGGATATTATCTCAAGCGAAAACAAGCTGCATTTTTCAGTCACGTAACATACCGCTCGTTGACAGGTGTGAAAGCAATTTTCATAGATTGGGCCGTTCAGAAATGCGGAACAAATAGATCTCAAAGAAAGAGCATGACTGACGTTTAGTGACTACCATGTCGAATTCATTTGACGTTTGATATTTTACCAAAGCACGCGTCTCTGACAAAACGCCGTGATAAGCCGCTTCCGCAGTCATTCAAAAAAGTCTGACGTGTACGTACGCGTATTGTGTCCCTCGAAATAGTCCGATAAAATAGGTTTCCAAGTCCATCGATGAAATGCCTTTTCCGAGTCTCCTATATGGATGATAGTTTATCGCTGAAGGAATAAATCAGGCTACGGTGTAAAGTGCAATGCCAAATTTGCCGATCGTAGTTCATAGAAAATTCGAGTCCGTTTTAAAACATTATTGAAGACGAAATTGTTGATAAAAATTTCACCAGGATCTTATATTTTTTAGAACTTTAACAGCCTGGAAGCTGTGTAATCGGGCAATAATGTACTAAAAACCGCGCAATTTGTTTTTCAAGGAACAAAGGGCATTCGTGGGCGGGCGAACTTTAGCTGTCGTATTTTGAGAAGAAATAAATTTTCTCATCATTACTATAGGGTCTCGCGAAAAAAGAAGTTCGATTCCTGGCCAGGTAAATGTGGAAGATGAAAACAAAGTTTTAATGAATTTACTCGGATAAGAAGTCATTTCCGACAGTGCAATCTCTTCCGTCTCCATGGTACCTTCGTTTCGTACAAAAACATTTTCATTGTACTCTGATGGAAGAGCATACCAAGGACTCGTTAAGGTTCCCGCGCTCTTTGTCCAATTAACTCAGAAAGTTGATGGAGAACTTTCTTAACGTTTGAGAATTCTGAGACTAGACTGACGCATATATGCCTCTTTCGTGTAAACTACAACAGTGTAGTAACACGCTAAACTGTTAGAATAAGTTTTCTCCCTAATTTACAGAGAGAATGACAGTCATTTATTGGTACTCGCGATATTCAATTACGACGAGATTAGGCAATTTTGTATGCAGCCAATGGGGACTTATATGTCGTTTACTTTTTGGTCCTAATTCATCTCTTCGTAATAATCATCAACGTTATTCGTAGAAAACAGGAAGAAATCGGTTTGATATTGAAATAGAAGATCTTGATTCGTTTATTAAGTAAAATGTATATTTAATAGTGTGTAATAATAGTATATAATATTATGTAATAATTAATAATAATAGATAGGACAGGGGGACGCTTTTTCACTTGTTGCTATATATTCAATACTACAGTAAAAAGTGTTTTATAAATGGATGTGGATGTAGGAAAAAGTTAAAGGTACTTAATATTCTTTATTGTGCAAAAAAATTTAATGTGCAAATCGGAGGAGAAAAGCAAAAAATTATCATATAACTCTGGTCAACGTCGACTTCTTATCCTTTTTATTCTCCATAGTACATTCGTCCAATCTTTTTCATTCAAACGATCTTTTCGTTCCACTGCGCTGTTTACGATTATCTGACAATTTTTTGCGTTATAATTTTCTTACCATCTGCTCTTCCTCGACATAATCTGGGTGCTTCGTTTTCTAGCAGTAGCGGCCGATTTTCTTGCTCTCGTCTCTTTTCGTTATAATCCTCTTTTCGTTCTATCACTAGAACGGCAAAGAAGAAAGTAATATTATGAACAAACTGGGGGTCGACGCGGGTACCGCGAATGTAGTAAACTTTCTCGCTGCAACTTGTGGTGAACTCTTCCTATTTTCTAGTCTTATTGGTTCTTCTTCGCTATTACACCACATCTACAAGTTGCGTGTACTTTTGACATTTACGTAACTTGTTGACGTCTGTGTGATCAAAGTTCCGAAGTTGCAGGTTCGTACGAGCGTGAAATAGATAATAGTTTTAGTGAGCTCGTAGCAATGTACGTTTTCGTAAAAGTGTAATTTTATTATCGAGTTAAGACATCCGACACATACCTGACTTTAACTCCGCCCAGTTGATTCAAGTATTATATATACGTTAAGGTCGCAACTCGACGGAATCCAGAGTCGAAAGTCCTGTTTAAAACCTCTGTGCTGCAGAATTGGGAATAACAAAATTGTTTGAGGATGAAAGGCCGGACTATATCAAAATAGATTCCGTTTGATGGTCTTAAACCTCTTTTAGGTATTTTCATATATATATATCAGAGTTTGATAGTGTTCAGAAATGAGATTTTTCTAATTTTAAACGTAAGAATATAAGAGGGCCCCGCAAAGAAGACTTATAAGCATACAAAGATAGACACAAAGAGGATCCTGGAAGATTGAACTTGTTCGTCCACATTTTATTCTCCAAAATCTGTGGTTATTTCATAATATTCATCACATAATTCGATGGATACTTTTTACTGAGCAATTGAAAAGTGCAAATGATTTACCAAAATGTGTTTATTAGCATTTTCGACATCAAATCGTAGCCCGAGAATTATTAGGTCATTTTAATATTAAATGCTCGTCTATATATGATAACGAAGTTCGATCCGATAATCCTCCTAGCTATTATTATTGCATGCTGATTGAACATCTTTGATTATATATAAATAAAATATTATCGAATTTTCTGCCAGTACATACGGATTTAGGAAATATACATATGAAAATCTATCAACCCGTTAAATTTGATATTCCACGTTCTATCTTTTGCAAGTACCACTTTTCTACTTTTAGCGTTTCTAAAGCCACCGTTCTCGGATGTCTCCTTCCTATCTGCGGACTTCTTTGTGCGGCAGCATAGACCAAGTCCGGTGATGTTCTTAATAGAATCCCCCATTGTACCGGTTTGGTTGGCCGCTTCTTCCATTTGAATTGCCTTCGCACAACATTACAGGCTTGGTATCCACTCCCGAGAAAATTCTACTCCACGAACTGGCACGCAAGTTGCCGCGCCAGCCTTCCACCGCACGGAATGTCAGGTTTAATTAAAAATCGCTTAATTAGTCCCGTTTTAGAATGGAATAGATGACGGCAGCATATATTCAACCGTTTCACAATTCCTCGCTCGATTCGACCGGATTATCGATTTTAGCTCTTTGATAATCCGAAGAATCGGATGCAGTTTTAATCAAGCATTTTTCCACGACGCGCAGCTCCGGTCAGCAAGGAATCAACAAACCTGAAAATTAAAAGTTTCGCCGGAACATGAAATTTAATCGAAACTTTAACAATCGGGTTATCATAATTGGCGAAATAAAGGCGATTAAATTACTTAATAGCAATGCGAATAACGACATTACCCCACCTCGCGGACGGGGGATTCGCGCATCGATCGGCCTGCTAATTACAAGTGGGTAACATTCTACGGTTAAATTTGATTACGTTGCTAAGCGCCCTATAACGTTAAACTTTAATAGCAGCAGTGAAGTTGTATTTAATTTTCGAACCATTTAAGTTTTGCAATCAACCGCCTCATAACGCCGAACGATTTAAGATTTTCGTGTAACAATGGCACTCGGACAAAAGCAATTTCATAAAAATGTCATCGTTCACTACCCAACATTGATTGTAATAAGGGGAATTCTTCTTGCAATTAGTGGACTATTGGCAGTTGATTAATACAAATTTATCAATTCTTTATAGAGAATACATTTTTCTTTTTTTTCCGCAGAAAGAATCAAGATCGACAGATAGGAATTTCGAGAGGTTTTCAGGTCAATGGTCAGGCATTTAAAGTGGATAATATGTGAAATTTGAAATCCCTGAAATATAACAATACGGACAAAAGCGTATTTACGTATGAATATAAATTATTGCACTTGCTGTAACAACCATTGGTTTTCTACAGTTTTCCTACTGTAACACAAATGTAGATATATACTTTCATTAAAATCGGACGCATCAAAAGGAGAGTCGTGTAGCAAGGGTATCTTTTATTCAATGTCAAGGTTAGATAGATAAATTGGTAATATATATGATATATCATTAAACCTCGAACAATAGTTAGATTTCGCCTCTTGGTTAAGAATTTGACCTCTTTTTGAAGAATGTTTTCAATAAAGTTTGATAAATTTGAGAACTGATATTGAAAAACAGTTGGAGTTTGTTGTTAGAATCTGTAAGTTTGGCACTTCTGAGACACAAAAGATTGGTTAAAACTTTTATATTTGTTCGATTTAAAGAACTATAAGAATAATAAGATAAATATAAAATGTTGTTCCTGTAACATAAAAAGAACAAAGTAAAATATATATATATATATTTTTTTTTACAATAATAATAATAATAACAAACGTTATTATTATGCTAGAAATGACATTATATTACATTAATTTTATAAAGGGGGCCACTATTATTTTAAAAACAAGTAAAAAATATCTTTTAGCCAGTAATAATTGATTTTTACTTTTGTCCTTTCTCTTTTACCTTTACACCTGTCAGTTTTGTCATAAGTTCTTTTTTTATCGCTAACAATGTACTATATTTTATGTTTGATTTAAAAAGGCTTATACTTAGTGGCTAATAAACGTTATAACACGATAGCTCCATGTTTTTTCGGATACTGTTTTTCTTGTTGTTTTTGGCTCGATAAGGTATAATGTCGCTAGACTGCGAAGGTGTATTTTATTTTAAATTAGTTATTATATGCATTTTACTAAAATCATTCAATCACAATATGCATGCGAGAGTTACTTCATATATATTATATTCTTACTTTAAGTGCTTACGATATATCTGCATTTATATTTTTCATTACATTTTCCTCATTCTCATTGCATGTTACATTACATTCTCTCTATCTCCCCCATTATCTTTAATTCTCTTTTTGTTCTTTTTCCTCTCTTATTCTCATTGGATTCTTTACATTTTAGTTCGCTCTACTTCTCTCTCATCTAATTACTTGTTGCATTAATAATTGCATGCTCACATTAATCATTTCGCACTCATTCGCTGCGAGGATTCTTAATAATCACGTAAAACAAGAACGTGCATAATTAAAAACAAATTATCGAAATACATTTTTCAGTAAACATGTAAAATTCACCAATAGTAATCAGCCTGCCTTCAAGTGACATAACAATCCTTTACTTAAGAAGCATATATATATATATATATATATACCCAAAAACAGTGAAGAGTTAATTTCAATCAAACAAATTTTAAGATTAAGAAAATGTAATAAATAACGTCTTTCACGGAAATTAAACTCAAATAAATAATAATTTAAGGAATTAAGGAATTTAAGGAATAAATCAAACATGAAATACAGTATATTGTCAAGAACGAAAAATGAAAATTGATAAAAAACCAACAAATGGAAAAACGAGCGAAAGAATTGAATAATTACTTTCGCGTAATAGAAATGAATAAAAATAAACAAAACAACTAAATAAAGGACATCAAGCAGGCCAATTTTTATCAATAGGCAAACTGAATTTAAAAATTTGAAAACTTATCGGAAATAAGTTCATGCTGCATGAAAAAAATATTGACAATATTAACGAAACTTTCTGCAAGTACTTAATAAAAGTTCTTAATAATTATAGAAATGTTTGAATATATTTAAATAGATAAAAGTAATTTTTGAATTTATGTAGCTTTTGAACGAAATTAAAATAATACGTATTATTTTCAAAACTAACATTCGCAATAGTTCCTCTCCAGTGGGGAAGAAATACAATTGCTTTCATTACAATGAAATTTTCAATAATATTTCGTAAAAATTTGAAGTTGCGTTTTATGAAATATAATTATAATCAAAATGTTCGTTGAATTCGATATGACGATTTTACTTACGTTCGTATCCACGATATATTTGATATGCGTATATAATTCGCCTTGGGAATCTCACGATGTTCTTTGGAATAGGTCACATTGTTGAGTTTTTTTTAACACATAACATCGCATGCAGTTATTTATATATAAAAAAAAGAAATGTTACCCGCATGAATATTTCTCTATATATTCGTATTGTATACGGTGGTCCATTTGCATATTTACATTTTTAATAAGTATAAATGGCCGATACTTACGCACGTACTAAAATAATTTTTATTCAATGTCTAACGTTTAAAAATTAAAAAAATAATAAATTAAAAAATATAAATGAATAAATGGATCATAAATACTTTCATTTTATACAATAAACATTTTTTATAAAATATTCGCTATCATATATACAATATTTATTATTATTGTTACGCTAGCTTGGACGTTATGTATTTTTAATGCAAGAAAAATATAATAGTCTCTGCACTTAAACGGAGACACGGATCCTTTACAGTCGAGCGAGAATCGTAGAGTTCGAGGTCGGAAAAATATAGAGAACGTAAAACATTACTCACTTCGTGAAAATCTAAGAGTGAAGTTTCCTGAGTGGTATTAGTTCGGGTGCTCACTCACTCGCACGAAGGTTTAAGTTCGATTTCTGATTTCGCACTGTCGTAACTCTAATTCTCATTGTGCTATCTGAAAGACAATAGCCATGCTTCATATTCAAGTCATATGCCCGGAAATAACTTTCTAACTTTAGATTAATTATTTATTACCGGCGGTATATTAAAGATTCATTCAATGAAGGAATACCGACAAATAACTGTCGGAAATTACTCTTATTATATGCAATTATGGAAAGATACGATAAATTAAATTTCGTTTTATTCTATAAGTATTAAAAGCCTTGAAAAGTACTTAGATTAAGTAACAGGAAAAGGTTGGATTATTCATTAAAACTATTAAAAAGTTTGAGATTCATTTATAAGCTATTAATGACCTCTTTAGAAAGCAACATATTTATAAAAGTACGCAATGGCAGAAATAATAGTGATGTAAAAACAAGGATCGCCACTTTTTTCTTTGTTTTTGTTTTATCGTCTCAATAACAATGGACTAAGTAGATTATATCAACATTTTTTACGATAATCAAACGACAATTGCGCTCGTGTTCGCGAATGAATGGCGTTAAATTTGTTTCTACGAGTATTTTTCGTTTGTCCACTGATTACAGACTTTTACTGCTGAAGAATATAAAAGTAAACGTCAAAGGATCTAAAAACAGTTACATTTTCATTATGTAAACTTTATGATCCACCGTAGTCTCTTTCAAACTAAACTACGTAGAACTTTACTTGACTGGCATTCTTAAAGAAGACTCTCGACATCCTGAAACTATAAATGCAGATCCCTTCATTTTCCATTGTGCAGTACAATTAACTTTGTTTACTGCTTTAATACCCATGCTTTAATGGGATTGAATAATTCAACATAGTATTGATGTTAACACTCTTCAAAGTTATTGCGCGCGCTAAGAATTAACGGTATTTCTGCTGCAGTAGTTCGTCTCCGAAAATAGTCAGACGGTCATATTAACAGTCTGAGTTATCTTATATTTTTTTTTTGCATTTGTCAATTGTAATAATTAACGTATGTTGTTGTTTTTGAGCAATGGCAAATTATACGAATAACATTTTATCTTCTCAGGCTTTGCCAAGCCACTCTTCATTATCTCTTCTTTGTTATTTTATCATACATTTTATTAATTTCCATTAGATCAATTGTTAATAAATGATGAAGTTTATATCTGCTTTTTCAATATTTGCCGCTTTCGGTTCTTCTACTATTGTACTTTCGTTAGGCCTTGAAAAAATCATTTCATTTTTCTTGGTTTCTTATCTACATTTTTGTTTTGTTTTTTTCTTTTACCGACGTTCCATTCAATATTTTTTCAATATTTCCATTTATTTTATCCACGTCAATTAAATAAATTTATCATAATTTTTTAAGTGTTTGTAAAATGTTGTCTCTTTTGATCGACATTATTAAATTTTGTTTCGTTTTAAAATACTAAGTTTTTAGCGAAATGTTTATTAGAATTTTACTTTAATAAACTTAAAAAACTTAGTATTAAATTTATACAGATACCGTGTTGAGCATATATTTTTGAAATATTTTCCATCCGTTTTATTATAAATTTTGTAACTGTTATCCTAATAAATATTGCAAATATCGTAATAATAATTTTGTTTCTGTTTTAATGTAATTACTATTAATTTCATACGATATTTGGGTATATCTGACTCGATTTTGTTTTCCTTGATCAATTTGTTATCATATCTTAATAAGTTTTTGTTTATATTGAGAAATTTTTTTCGTGATATTAATTATTTGAATTAAGTTTAGTTGCCCAGTGGAAACTAAATATTTAGTCATTTGTATTACTACATTTATATACCGACTGACTAAAACTTATACTTATTCCAATTTATATTTCTTCAGTTCACCTAAATGCATCAAAATAAATTGTTCAATATTAAGTTCTCACAATTGGCCAAGTAAGCTTTAGGTAAAATTATTATATACTTTTTCTAAGTGTTATCGTTATCATTTTTCAGTAATTTATCTAATTCTATTGTAATTGTTGTTGATATTTGATATTCTTTAATTTATGTCATTTTATTTACTTATTATCCCAATTTTTAAATAACCATATAGTTTACCTGTTATTATTGATTTTACTTTTAAACATTTTTATTTTGATTTCTAGATTTTTATTAGTTTTAATATCTATTCATGAATTGTTGTAGGTGTGTAATTTCATTGTATTTAGGAATTCCAATAGAGATTCGTTTTTCATTTCGTTTAATAATTTCAATTCATTTCTTTTATTCTCTCGTTATTTATTTGAATTTAGTCAAACATTTTTTTTTCTAATTTCAAATACAATCACCATTAAATCATACATAAGATATTGATGTCAAATATTATGTGCATGAAACGTGAAATATGTAGTAGCCGGAATGTAATTTGTTTTTGCATTATTATTCGTATGTAATTCTAGGATTTCAAATTTGAATACATTCGATAGGGATATGAAAAATGTATTGGAATTCTCGTACGATTGAATAAAAATAAAAAATATGAATGAATGATTAGCAATGTTGGGTATTATTAGCGGTAATGCAGCGTCCATAAGCGAATGAAATAATGCGGCTGAAAACACAATATGTATGCTAAATATTTCTGCCAAATGAAAACTATTCAATTTAACAATCCCACTTTTGGAATTCCCCGTCGTACCGGAATTGCGCAGTTCTACTATACGAGAGCGTGAATTTGAGGTTTAATATCATAATTCTGTAACCTAACCTCGCCTCAAATATACACAACCTCGGTGTAGAAGATACTGTTATCGGCTGTGAACCTTCTCGTTCTCACTGTACAATATCGCAGACAATAACAATGCTCGCCCTCCATTCGGTGCAATGGAATAAACGCCCTTTGTAAATATAGACACCTGAAGCATATTATTTAAGCATATACGGAGGCTAAAACCTACCGCAAAGTGCATTTATTATCAGACCAAGATTCTTGTCATAGCGCAACGCTGCACTCGTAATTCTCGTCGATCCTAAACCGACCGAATTTTCGAAATACCGATCTCCGGATTCTCCGCTGCAGATTAGATCCTTAAGGTCCCTTAAGTTGGAAATAACGCCAGGTACTTCATACTGCGGGAAATATCTCACGGGTCGCGGCCTCTATTTCTGACTATATCGTCCTTATGACGCTCCTAGCAAACGTGATCATCCGCTGATGCAGTCCCACTCCCGGCTCGTGTCATTCCTGGACCTTTTTTATGCCGATTGGACACACGATCATACTTACACACACACACCTATATACACACACACATATATATAGAGGAAGGTTTCGCCTCTATCGGCCGAGCCTGCGACCCCGAATGCCAAGATTCCTGAATGCCTGGGCACAAAAATTCTTGGGGGATGCTCACACGATCCATTCTGCCGCGAGTCCTTGGAAGACGACTTAATGCGGAAAGTTTCTCAGTACCTGTACATCCCGAAGTCAATATCCGCGTCATGGCCAGATAAGGCCTCGTGTTCGTCGCCTTTTCCTCCCCCCTTGATGCTGCCGGCTGCCATCGGAAATTTCTTGCGCACTAGATCGGATTCGATGCGATGATGGCGGGGAAAGATGCTGCGGAATCTTTTGAAGTTTTAAATTACCGCACGCTATCCAGGGGAAATTCGTTTTCCCTGGTAAAGCGATTAGATTCCAGCAGGAAGTGCACTGGAGCCTAACCTTCCGGATACCGTCGCCGCCCGCCTAGCTCCGTCACGCCGCTACTGTCGATTTCCGCACTTTGAGTTTTTCATCGGGATTTCCGGCCACAGGCGCTCAACGGGAATTGGATTACTTTATCCTGCTTTTAATAATGGGAAACACTGATCGGCTTGATCTCGCCGAACTTCCGGAACTTGGCCGCCGGATATCGGTGGATCTTAAAATAATGATGGTTAATACCGTGTTTAGCGAATCCGATACCCCTCTCAAGCATTTCAATACGGTCTTTGTTAATCTTGCGGAAATTAAACTTTCTTGCACAAAGCAATATAAAATATATTTATTATTTTTATTACAGTTAATTTGAAACTTCTTTGTAAATCATAGTCGACCACTATTTTTACAAGGGTTCGATTATTATGTTCTGTTTACTATTAGTAATTATTGTTAGAAAAAAATCAATAAGAAAAAATTTTAAATATATACATAATGGAAGATAGTAATATATAACTATAGGGACACTATGTATTCTCGTATGATTAAGCAAATAATGTGAAATATTACATAGCTAAATTTTACTTGCCGTTTTCGCAAAATTTTGCATTACTTTCGTAAAAGAAACTTATACTCCGTGTTCAAATAATATTAGGGCTAAATTGAAATAATGGCGTGGATTTGTAATGTTGCTATAGAAATAGTTTTTGTGCACCTTTTTCACATCTAATGCCTACTACTATCCTGATTACTATCAGGGAAAATTGGCCAGAGGCTCATCCACTTTCTTAGGAGACCAGTTTATCGTCATTGTTTCTGGGCTCCATTAATTTTAGGGTAGTGTACTTATCTACTAAGAGAAAATTACCTGAATATAAAATGTTTTTCGTATATATGTAATGACAGCCGTTATTTTATGAAATTGTTTATAGAGCTAAAAAAAGTAATATATGAACAATATTTAGAAACTAATATATTTATTTTAAATTTTTGTTAACCAGGTCATTCACTATAAACGTAGAGAACTCGTCTCTTGCTCTGCAAAGTACAACCTCATTTTTTACACTCTGATACATATATATACGATAACGGATGCAAAAAAAATCAACACTTTTTAGGCTTATTAATAGCTACTTTTTCCATTTGCCACTGGGGGGCTTTGAGAGAAACGACACGTGTGCGCGTGTGAAGAGAAATATACACAGTGAATTTATCTGTCATCGAATATGGCTTCACGATCCGGTGGAACCTGCGGTAGGCCGCAGGTGGATACCGAAACCACAGTCTACGCGTCCACGTGAATATTCATGCCGGAGTGGAATCGGCAACTGCTCGCCAAAACGAATATTTCACTATGGCATCTTCTTCCCTTTGACGCTTTGAGATGAAGCGAGAAACGAGGTACACCGGCCTCGTTACTGCAATCTGCCACTCGGCATATGCCGAGAAAATTGACAGGCCGGCTAATTCCGGATACCCAGCATTCCGGAATTTTTTTCGCGACTAATTGATACGCGTCCCAAATAATTCCTCAATTGCACTGTTTGTTCTTTGCCATTTGTTTCAGGAAATTTATATCCGCGTTAAGCGAGAAAAATGTATTCTTCTAGACGTTTTGAAAGCAAACAACCGTGCACGAATTACATGCTGATGTAACACTAATGTGATATGATATTTCTGTAAACACTATTTGTATTATATAATTACTAATTATTATCGTTTCTGATCTATTATCTTCTTCTATCGCTTTTCTGGAGGATTATCTGAATATATAACAGATTTTCAAACACATAAAAGTTTGGTTAAGGGAATTCTCTCGGTAATGCAATTGACAAATAGATTTTGACCAAATTCGGTGTACTTCTTCTTAAAGGTATACAAAATATGCAGTTAAAATTTTAGAGGGCTAGGGTACTTATGAGAAAAGTTATCAGCGAATATATTTTTCCATATTTAACGTGGTATCTTATGAGAAACTGCGTTTTTATGTCCTTTATATACATATTGTGAAAGACGTGACAAACAAATTTTGCTAAAAATTATACGATAAGTTGAATATTTGCTGAACTTATAGAGTCCAGAATAATTATCATTCAGTAGCTACGAGAGACAAAATTAATTATTTCGTAAAGGCATTCGCCGTATTTTATCAGTCAGCCGTCATTACTCGGAACACATGGCAACGTCACACTTTTTGATTGTGTATATACATATATATATATGGTATAGCAGCGGTCGCAGGGATGAGGGATAAGGTGGATTATAGGTTACATTATAATGTGAAATGTTTACAAAGCATGTCAAAACTTCGTCAATACTTACATCTATTTAATTTTATCACAATTTATTCATCATATCACATTTTTATCA
>JAPYZR010001372.1:0-21999 GCA_030522945.1 Trichopria nigra | reverse complement strand
TTTTGTTGCAATTTTCTTTATTCCTGTTTCTTTTAGGAGTACAGGCCTTAACCGCGTTAACTATAAAATCAGTAAAGAAAGAATATTTTTCAGTGGGGCAGAACTTAATGCGCACACTTGTCGCACTTGCGGCCGAGTTATGGTCGCCACGGCGTGGAAGTTAGAACTAATTACCAACTGACAACTCCAGAGCGTATTGTGGAAAATGTCTTGTCAAACATTGAACTTCAGCAAAACTTCTGCCTGGTCGCCCGCGTCTTGCCGCGCCAGTACAGGCCCGGTTCCTTCCATTGTTCGTGCCTCTTCGTAAGTTTCCGTGGTTTCATGCGTCGCGATAAGCCGGCATACTCGCGTGAGCGCGGCCAGCCTATAAACTTGATATCAGCTTTGAATTAACGAGGCTTTGTTACGTATGTGCTGCAGCCGATGGTCGGTACTTAAACGGAATGGGAATTCAGCAACAAATCGAACGCAACCTCGTCCTGCTCTCGATTTCATCAATGATCGATATCGAGACCGAAACGGAAATCAACCTTAAAATACCATTTTTATACCGTGTTTCAACGCAATGGTCCAGTTTTGCGATTTAAAATGCTCTATGTGGAGGATATGGAGGATTGTCATTAGAATCTTATTTTTGAAAATATTAATAAATATACACCATTGATTTAAACGTTGGCCCCTAGTTCGTATGCATTAGCGTAGTCCGCAAGGGCCAAGTGAAAATAATTCGCAATAATCAGGTATATATGTTTAAGAGTTTCCGAAAGGATTGAAAATCTGAATGGATGCAAATCATAAAATCTCATCTGCAAATAACTGTGCAAAAAACTTATTCATGTATATAATCATTTGGAAAAAGTGTTTAACGGCTCGATTCATTTTCCAACAAAATTCAATACTAATTTCCCGTCGCCGTACCATTCATCGCGATTTTTCACTTTTAGAACGTCTAATAAAATTTGTGACGCAGAAGGTTGAAATCTCATTAATTCAGAAAATTCAATATGCTCTTCATAGCAAGTACAGCTCGTACTGTTGATTTTGGCCAAGTAAATAGTGTTAGCCAGCTAGATGGGATCCTATGAACAATGCTTCATTGTTGAACAGCAAACGCCTGTTCTTCACGGCTGGAAAATAATTTGGTTCTTACGCGGAGTGCAGTAAATTATAAATTCGTTTCCGCGCAGCATTATGTCTTAATATAGTATATCGAACGCATGCGTACGAAACAGTGAACAACGAATAATTACGGCGAATAATGACGCGAATAACATTCAACAAAAAAATTATAAATTCACATTAAGTTTACGGATTTATAAATATAAATATATACAGCTGCCTCTAATGAATATTCAGGCTTCGATTAAATTTCAGTTGTATATAAGCATGGTCGGTCCCCCACGGTGCGCTTCCATCTGAGATAGGGTTGGAATTCCATTCCTACATTGAAATTTGTCTATCCTCTATTCCGTGTAATACTTCTGTAAGGTACGCGTTAGATAAATACTGTGGGATTTGATATTTCGAAATTATGTATACAAAACATTTTATTCACTTTTTTTAAAAAGTTGCTCAATTTGCTCTCTTCGTAGAGTAAACTTTAACGCCAAGAAATTTAGAGAGATTTAAATGAATTCGTTTAAACGGACGATAAACATTCTACAAATTTTAATGATAATTTAGTCAAGAAATATTATTTTAATAGTTAGTATACTTTCCAAAATTTGTAACTTTATTTTCTTACAAAAAATGTGGATAAATGGTTACATTTAATAATTATTTCATAAATAACGTTTAATAATCGTTGGTTTAATGGTTTATGTACTTTTAACGTAAAAGAACGCTAAATACAGAGGTTATATCAACCTTTCAACTTCTTATACAATATATGCATTACAATTTTTACAATGTAATTAAACTTCTAAAAACTTATCAATAATAATCAATGTTTTGGAAAGTCTGAATAATATTTAAATATTACAAAAATCTCATTTACAATATTCTGCTCGTTGTTTCCTGGAATATTCTGGAATTATACTAAAATTCTACATTTATATAATAATCGGAAAGTATATGATTTTTAGAAATAATATTTTCAATAACATATTCTACGTATATTCTACTTGATACGTAATATTTGACAAATTTTCGTGATATTGCGAAAACATTTCAATAGAAATTTTCCAAATATTAAACATGAGACATTCTCGGAATCTATTACGCGTTATTTTACAGAATATTATATTTATAATATTTTCAGAATATTATAATATTTTGTGAAAACACCAATATATTCTCTGAAATACATTCGGAATATCATAGTACGTGGATAAAATGTTTTCTTGTATTCATTTATATGAGACTGGTAATATTTTGGGAATATTGTAAGAATATTTCAATGATTTGCTAAAAATATTATGGATGCAAGATTTAGAATATTTCTTCGATCAATGTAACATTTTCAAGAATATTTAAATCCTTGGTTAATATTCTTGATAAAATATTTAGAATATTTCTGTTGTTACCTAATATTCCGACTAAAATGTTGAGAATATTTCTTCAATGCATGTAACATGTAGAGATATTATAAGAATACAAGTGATTTGCTAAACTATTCTGGCTGTAATATTCAGACTATTTCAAAAATATTTCATCAATAAATGGTAATATATTAACACGATATTCAGAGAATATTTCAGTGCTTTTCTAGTAAATCTAAATATTTCCGATACATTTTGAAATACATGTGGAATATAGCAAATAGAGGACATTTTAAATTTCCAACATGTCTTTACAATATTCTGGATATATTATACAGAAAATAAATCCAGAATATTTCTTTAGCAAACGTGACATTACAGTGATATTCTGAGAATAACAGAATGGATAAGTTTTTTTTTTCATTTTGCAATAATTGTTTTAACGTTTGTTACTCCTGTGCATATATTCGTTAATAAAAATTATATTAATGATCTTTTATTAACTTATAATCCACGAATATAGTAAGAGACATGGAACTCCTCAGTATATAGAGTTGACAGGACTGGAGAAAACAAGAGCAACAAATGAACGTTACATAAGAGTGTCTTTGTTACTCTCGTTATAGACGTATCTCATTGGGGAACAAACATTCTTCCCACTATTTAACATGGACTCAGTCCTTTTATAAGCGCGTTCTACATGCGTTCGATAAGCATCGATAGTATAATATATACAGACTAAACTCTAAAACTTCGATTTCTTTAAATTATTTATTTTGAATTTGCCATTTTGAATGAACATCTTTCATTTTGAATTTCGAAAGTCCACTTTTAATTCGAAAGTTCTTAACCTTGTATTCGTAAACTTAGACTGATCCGGAATTGTAATATTCCTACGAAATGATCAACAAATGCATACAGAAATTTAAGTTAAATCGTCCTATCTGATTTCAACTACAATTATTCCATTACTATATGGAAGAATAAATCTAATAAATGTTAAAACTAAAGAATGATAATTGGGGTCTTTCGATAAGAACAAACGCCGACTTCGACTTCCTCGACGAAAACGATGTACTTATTATTGTCAATAATTCCATCGCATTGAAAGCCGTTTACATAAGAGTTAAAATTGCTTACAGATAACATCGCTCTCGGATGAATTATCAACGATGACCGCATCAGCCTGAAATCGTCCGATCCGATAAGTTAGCAAAGGAAATTCGCAACTTCGCCAGCATACCGCGAACCGTATACGACACACGCAGGATACGGCGTCAAATAAGAGCCGCATTAGAACGACTGTGAGAAAAAGCGAGGGATGCGCTCCGTTTACGCCGTATGGTGGGGCGTGATTCCGATAAGGCTTATCAGGAGGCAGTATGGTCGTGCGCGGCTCACTTTTCAGTAGTGAAGATCAGGTGTCGCGTTCGAGATCGTTCATTCTCATCGCGCTGCTCGTAGCGCGCTGCGAACCATTCACGTAGCGCTAAAGTAAGAGCTTTTTCCCGAGCAACTGGTTAGCGGCTTAGAGCAGTTGATAAGAAATAAGCGAACGAAGGAGAAGGCCGCCGACGGAAGTGCATCGCGTAATCGCCGTCGTCAAACTGCCACTCGAGTTTTTAATTTGACGCCCCCGCCTCTCCAGTGGCCGAGAAGACGAAGCTTATTAAGGGGGAAGGCCGAGTAGGTGAGAGAAAAGGCCGAGACAAAAAGCGTAAACGTAGGAGGAAGGAGAGGTTAGACAGGGAACGCGGAATAGAAGTGAACAGCGAAGGACAAAAGCTCGGAGCTTTTTCCTCGTGTTTTTTTTTTTGTTCCTTTCTTCTCTTCTTTTTTCTCCCCTTTTTCCACCGCCCATTCCCCGTGAAACGCTGGGCATTATTCTCCGGTACTTTGGCGCCGCTTAAAGCTGGATCTTAGGACCGGGGTCCCCGGAATTGGCAGTGGACCAGGAAAACCCGGCTCTCGAGGACTGTTCCGGTACTCCCTTCTTCGCCTCTCTGCCTCTCTCTCTCTCTCCCTCTCTTTCTATGTATATATACATATATACACCTTTCGGTCCCTTTACCTTTTGCATCCTCCTCCAGCTCGCGGCCGGAAGTAAAGCCCTTTCGTTTCAGCACGGGTAAAACGGCGCGAGGAAAATGCGCTCGTCGACGGATCCCTCTCGGTCTCGCGAGTCGTTACGTCGAGTCCTGAGATCTCGTCGAGAGGTCGACGGAACAAAGGAGCCTCGCGCCAGAAACTGCGGCAAAGGAACGAGCGGAGAACGAGAATGGAATTTGCCTCTTTCTACCTCCCTTCCCCTCCCCTCCCTGCCATTCTTCTCCTCTTTACGGCGTTTCTCGGCTCTCTTTCATCTCGTCTTTATCGTATTCGGTTCTTGCTCCTTCACCTCCTTCTGTCCCCCTTCCCCACCCCCTCTCTCTCTCTCTCTTCCGTCTTTCTCGTTCTGTCCGTCCTTATCGCAGTTTACACTCTCCCTTTCACGCTCTCTCGCTTCCGCAGTCTATGCAAGTTTGGTTCCGTCCTCCCACTTCGCATACTTGGAGTTTCTAATTAAACTTGAACTTTTAATTGACTCGTTGTAAAGCAGTTCCTCCTCGTGAGAGACCACGCACGTACAAGCTTCGCTCGACTGCTCCGTCCCTATCGAGAGATTGGAGACACCTGCAACGCGATCCCGCTACCCCCTATAGGTGGGAAATACGGTCAATTTCCACGACTACTCCCCTTTTCCGACAACGCATTTCCAAACCGAGCTCCTTCTCGGGGATCCCTAAATATATATCGCGAAAACTCGGTCGCGTGCTAAATTTCCGACTCCTTTCCAAAACCTGCTGCTCGTGCTAGTTGCACTCGACAAAAGCAAATGTCATCCATGCATGAGTAATTTGTATTTTTTTTTTTTATTCAAGAGCGTCATACTCGCCCCGAAATTGCATGCTATCTTGTTTACCTAGCAAGATAACCGATCGCTCTGCGATATCCTTTTCTGTTTTTACACGTGAACCACTTGCGACGTATTTATAGAAATTATTACATTTTTTTTCCATTATTGACCGGCCAATGGACGGTCAAAACACTCGAAGTAACTTGAGAAATGAAATCTTTATAAAGTAGCCTATAGGATATACGTAAATGTAGTTTAAGTCATTATGTCTATAATTAACTAAATTGTTTCCCGCCGGCCGCACTATCGGCGCCTTTGCGATATCTCGCTCGAGTATCGATCACGGGAATTTCCGATAACGCATTCTTATCGAGCGTTCTTCTATTCGCAGAGGTAAAATCGAGGTCTTCCGTGCGATTTCCCTTGGCGAAAACATCAACGAAATCGTCGGCTCCAAGCGAAAGATTCCCCGGCAAAGCGAGACCAAAGAGATCCGTCGAAGGCAATCGCATCCCAGAGGAGCGCACAAAACTGTCACTCGACCGCTTCTCGAGAGTGGGCAAATTCGAAATTCTAACCGAAACGTCACACACACACACACACACACACACACACACACACACACAGACACGCACCTTAACCTATACTCTACGTACATCCAACACTCACGCATACGCATATACATATGTACACGTATCGATAGCCGGTATGTGGGCATGTATATATACGTAAATGTGTGTTTGCAGTGCAGTCAAACGGTCAGTGCGCGTTTCGGAAGATTGCATTAGGAAAATTCAGTGCGCGCGTGGGAAAACACCAAACACGCTGAGACACTTGCAGGCCGACGAGTGGTATCGATTGGCCGCAGTCGGTAATTCGGTGGTTAAAAAAAAACAAAAAAACAAACAAAAAGAGAAGAAGAAAAAAAATAATATAAAGAAACGACGAGTTTGGAGGTTGACACCTTCAAACCACCAGGAATCATTCTGTCGAACGCAAAGCAGAGACCGGAAGGTCAGGAGGGCAGGAGGCACCTGGGCGACGCCAACGCATCGAGGACACCCATGAAAATGCTGCAGTCGCTTAGCACCCTGGCGAGCAAGATTTCACCGGGCTCGCCGACCGACAGCAATGCCAACAAAGTGCACATGCACAACAACAATAACAATGACAACAGCCACTTCGGCTTGCATCCGCATCCATACAAGAAGAAGGGCCAGTCGTCATCGGGATCGCAGTCCTCCAACGGCGACCAGAAGGAAAACACGTGAGTCCACATTTTATTTCATGTTATAATTTTAGAATGCTTACATTCGCTGTTGAAATACCTTTTTCTTTTAATATTAGTATAGATGCTGTCACGATGTTTCGAAAATGTTGTTTTGAAATATTGTTTTTAGAGATATTGCAGCGAATTTACTCCCGGCAAAATTAACATATATTATGTCACATATATACTCGGTACCGTGGGCGTCTGATCCTTGTATTGAAATATTCATTTCAACGTAGAAATGTAAAAATGATGGCAGCTTGAAAATTAAAGGAAAAAAAGGAGCTCGCGTGTTTGCCAAGTGCAGCAAGCGTGGGGTTTGCTTTTCCCTCTCGACATCGGTATAGCTAGCAGGCCGACGTGAAAAGCGCTTGCTGCAGAAAAGCGCTTACCTGAAAAAGCGCTTAAATTTTAACTTTGACCACTTGCCCTTCTCTCCCTTTCTCTCACTCCTGCCGCTACTTTAAGTCTCTGTTCCTTTTCTCCTCGCCACTGCCCGGAGCCAGTCCTCATCTTTTTGCATGTAATTCCGACTCTCGAGAATCAAGTACCTTGCCGCGGTCCGGAAAATTTCACCGTAAAATCCTGCGAGAGCACTCGATGCGACTTTGCGCCTTGCTTTTGCCCCTACCCCTACGCCTCTGTTAGCGGCGAAAATTAAGCTGTAACAATCGTAAGAATTCATTTCGACGCCTTCCCAATGCAATCGCTCGACTATTCTCACACCTGAGTTGATTCCGGCCGTAACGAAGAAACAAAACAATTTCGTTGCATTTGAAGCTGTTGTAAAATCAGTATACTTACACTATAATGGTAATTTTTTTTTTTTTTTTTACCTTATACATAAACTGTAGATGTTTGTAAAAAATTGATTGTAATCGATAAAATGATAATAGTTTGATATATTTGATGTTTGATCAATCCTTGCATCGCAGGTTTTTATGCGAGAATACTTTTACATTACTTTTTTGAATAATTATGGAATCATGCATACAAATGTTTCCAGAAGATGAATTGACATTATAAGATCAAGCCAGGAACAATAAATTATTGTAAAGGCAATTTCGACCTGAGTAGACAATTATTTTTATCTTTACTATTACCTGGCTGACAGTCTGAGTGTCGTGTTTATGCAATATGACTCAATGTCCATATTAAAATTATTTAACCTTGATTCAAAACAGCTACATGACTATACCTGTTTTAGAATAACTAGAGTTCAGGATTTCAATGAAATGTTTAATGTTATACGGTGAAAGTACTGAAAAAGTTTAATCATCGTTTAAATACATTTTAAAATGATTTCTGGATGTTAGTAAAATCACTTTTTTCGAAAGTTCCTTAAACGAATAAATATGGACTTTAGTGAATCTTGTTTTCCTTCAGACGTCGAGTTCCCAACTTTAACATGGAAGAAAACTGCCATAATCGTTTACAAATGTTTGTACATATTTATTGAAGGTTTTGAAACGTTCATCAACATTAAACTATTTTTTTAAGTTGAAAATTATACATTATGAACATTCGGTTTTTAAACATTTGTCAACGTTAAAATTGCTCGTCAACTTTGTATAAACGCAGAAAATTACAATGACATTCAATTGAAAATATTTTCGACATTAAAAGCATGTTTAAAAGTTGAAAAACGGATACAAATTTTAAAACATTTTTTGAGTTGAAAATTACTTGTCATAAACATTCGGTTTTTAAGTATTTGCCAACAGTAAACCGGTTTGTCAATGTTAATAACATTTTTAAAAGTTGAAAAATACAATACAATGGCATTTTCTAAACGTTGAAAATTATATACGATGTCGTTTTATGAATTTTCGGTGTTGAAATATTTGTCAACATTAAAAATGATTTTTAAACGTTTAACATTGCAATAATGTGCCATGAATTCTTAGGTTTAAAAAGATAAGAAAGTTGATGAAACAATGAACTTTACGTTACATTCCACGATCTTGGGTTTTTCAATGTTTGTCAACTTTAAATACGTTTATTAAACGCGTTGAAAATCACGTTGCAATGACGTTTTATAAACCTTTAGTTTTGATAAGTTTGTCTAAAAAATAATTCATTAAAAACGTTTTTTAAACGTTGACAATTACGTTACGATGACTTTTCATCCGACAACATTCGGATTTGAAATATTTGTCAACGTTAAGAACGTGTTTTAAACGTTGACAATTACGTTATAAAATGACGTTTTATAAACGTACAAACTTTTACTATTGCAACGTTTATCAGTGTAAAAAATGGTTGAAAATAGCGTTGCAAAGACGTTCTATATAAACTCTCAGTTTTTATAGGTTTATCAAAGTTAAAACGTTTTTTAAAGGTTGACAATTACGTTACATAAACGTTTTATAAACTTTTATGTTTTAAAAATTTCTAAACGTTAAAAAATTTATTAACATTACGTTACGTCGAAAATTACGGTAGAAGGACGTTTTTTCTAAACATTGAAAAATACGGAACAATGACATTTTTTTAAAAGTTAAAAATTACGTTATGGTGACGTTTTATAAACTTTCAGCTTTGAAATATTTGTCAACTTTAAAAAAGTTTCTAAACATTGAAAAATACGTTACAATATGAAATTTTTCATACGATCAATTTCAAACAATCAATTATGATAAACGTATTTGTATAAACGTATAAACGTATTATAAACGTTTATAATTTGTATAAACGTATTATAAACGTTTAAATGTTGATATATATTAATAAAAACATCAATAAATACAACTTTTAACAAATTTTATCAAAACAGGTCGGAAATTCCGATATATAATTTAATTGAAGATATGACTCGCACAAATACACGTGATGCTAATTCTATGCGGGTTACATAATTTATGTATAAAAGTAAAAACATGCCTATTATAAAGAGAAGATGTTCATTGGCCGTAAATTATCTTTACAACGAAAATGTCACTCACACCGCCACGTCTATTTTCGACCTGCATTCGTTGTTTTTCGGGTATATAATTGTAAGCTCGTAGGCCAGGAGTGCAACTGCATTCCTCGTGCGTCTCTGGTTATATTTCCGTCTAACTTCACGATATTTGGGAATCGTGATATAATACGGGATTCGCTGTGTTGGTGCAAAGGTTTACGCACCGGCTCACGAAACCTCGGTGGGTTCGTATAACTGAGACAATCTTGAGCAACTCTTATCGCCGGTGAGATACGCACACCGTATCGTGCGGTTTACACAAATACTATTGCCGCTTCCTTATCAGTTGGTTTAGGGTTTCTCCGCATCTCTTCTCGACACCTTGTATACGCACCTCGGCACCGTATCGCGGAGACATCCGGCATATTGAAAGATAAATAAATTAACGGGGCTTATGTTTAGGAAATTAAAATAAAACTCACTTAAAACCTATATCGTTAATACAGATTTTCATTTCTGACCGCAATTTATGGATACACAAGAATCGGCATTATTGACGTCTTGTCTCTTTTATGTCTCGGCGCATGCACCGTCATTTCTATCCACGTTGATAATTAGATAACAAATACTTATGTTTTATCGCGGATAACGGAGGATTAGTTCTACCATGTAAAATTTCGTTATCTAACAGTTTTCATTTTTCATTTATACGCGTTATCTGTTTATCGTAAATTCATGAAACGCGTCTCGCGTAGTAGAAAGTTATATATGAGACGATTATGTACGAGAGAAAAGTGTATACGTGAAGAGGTCATTGAATTTCTCCCGAAATCAAACAATGCATGTGAATCAATGGCAAGTTTTCCTTCCTTTCAATAACCTCGCGATAATACGATAAGATGACGAAAGTCCTGTTCCGAAAATTCTGAATGAAACCCGTTTTGCACTTAAGCTACGTGTTTCGTAAATTGTCACATATGTTTGGTTTAGATGATCAAGATTTGCGACGTTGTTTGACAAAACTCATCGTATTGATTTAGCGAGTGAGTGGTCGTTGACTTGCACGACTCTACAGTATAGAATCGAGAAATTGTTAATGTACGAAAAATTAAAAATTATATACTAAACAAAACTTAATAAAAAAAAATTCAATAACAGTTGTAATACGTCAAAATCACTTTTTATATGAACGCCAAAATAATATTTATTGATGTGTCATAAGTATGTCATTGGTATGTCATAAATAGCGTTTATGACATATTTAATATCAAATGTTTAATTAACACTGTTGACATGAAAATTACAATTTATTTTGTATTATTTTATTTTAAGTTTACCGTTTTGATTGTGATTATACTACATTAATTCATACCTATACTGCAATGTTATCCAATGCATTTTAATCCATGAATATCATCTATAAATTAAGTTCAATTCTTTTTAATATATTTGAATCTAAAAGTAATCTTTCAACATTGAGTTACTTACATTTGAATATATTATAATAAATAATTAAAGTAATTTGAATTATATGTAATGCTTATTGTTGTATTAATACGAATTGAAATCAATATAATTTAATTTGCAGGAATTTATTCAGGATTCAAATGTATCGAAAAGCACAGAATATAATTAATAAATATCATTTGTGGACGTAAATGCATTGAAATTTATTGAAGTGTTGATATGAATTCGCTTCATTATAAATCAATTCGTTTTTAACTTTGCTGAATACATTTCAATACATTTTCATATACTTAAATTAAATCAAAAGAAATAAAATCATAGTCCAGCAAACGAAAATGTATCGTCGGGATTCATCAGAATCAACATCAAATTCAGTTATTGAATAGCGAATACGTATCTATACTTCAATACATATTCCAATCCTTCAATACTTCAATGCCTATATAACTGAAGGAATAATATTTATAACTTCTATTCGTGTCAATGCATGTTAATACAAAATTAAGTAATTTTAGTCCTATGAAATTTTTATTTCTGGATTAACATGAATTAGAAAGCACAGAATTTAAGCTATAGGAATTAATTCTGGATTTAAATGTATTGAAAAATATAGAATCGAATTTATCCAATTCCAACATTGCATAGCGAATTCGTACCTATACTTCAATACATTCCAATATGCCTTTAAATGTACAAAATTAATTAAATTCTATGCGGTTCAATACATTTGATTGAATGTAAGTTGAAATTAAGTTATATGCAATTCAATGCATTTTAATACAAAATTGAATAGTTTTAGTTTTAGGCAATTATTATATCTGGAATAATATGAATTGAAAGGTTTAGAATTATATTCATAAACATTAATTTTGGATTAAAACCCATACAGCACAGAAAATAGTTATCTAACAGTTATTTATCTGAAACGTAATTTTATTCGTTTCAGATAAATATGTTGAATGCGTGCTGTATGGGAATGTATTAAAAGGCATAGAATTAAATTTACATATGGTATTTGTGAATTTAAATACATTAGAATATATATTGATGTATCTTGGCAAACGAAAACGTATCGAAAAAGATTTGGCAAAATCAAATAACGAATTCATGTACATTTGTACATAAAGCAAATTCAAATCATCCTAATAAACTAAGAATGGTTGGAAGGTGAAAACTTGGATTGAAAGGAATTAAAAAAGATTAAAAGTGATTAAAAATGGATTAAATAGGATTGAAAAAGCATTCATATGTATTGTAACGTGCAGAATGTAATTTATAAATATTATTTTCTTAATCACTAATCTGAATCCGTGTTAATCCAAGTTTTGCTGTTTTGAATTCAACATTAACGCCAATATGTTTTGATTTTGTCATAATAAAATGCTGAGATATATGATAAAAAATTATGGACAATACATTAAACAAATAAATATATTTGAATGCAGGCAAAATCCTCACACGAACGCCCGCGCTAATTTATGACTTATTCGAATTCTAATCTTTCTTATCGCATCGAAAACTTTGGAAAGAGAGAACATATAAGTAACGTGATGCACCAATCAGACTGTCGTTAAGACGCATATTGATAAATCGTGCCGTACATCTCCAGCAGGACGCACCACTATGGGAATTCGGATCCCGAGGGTATATAATCTCAGCGTGCGCTCCTTAAGCGTAAGCAGGACGTAAGAGTGCACCATGTCGTTATTTCAAGGCAAATCCTTTCAAAGCAATGCTCGGTGTCAGAAGACGTGGCTTTTATACGAGTGCCCAAACGAGATCGCAGGAAGGCGCTGAGAAAAGAGGCTGCTGCAGCTACGAAAGAAGACAAGAACCAGGGAAGCTTGGTAGAAGGATGAAAAGGAAGAAGAAGAAAAAGAAGAAAGAACGAGATGACAATGATGAGAGACGAAGAATTGTATGATGTCGTTCCAAGAATCTTACAAAAATCTGACAAATCCATGCGCACGTGAAATTCTGCCAAGCATGCCTCTCTTGTCGGTTGCTGCACCACACATCGCGCAACTCTATATTTACATACTTACATACATGTGTGTGTGTGTGTGTGTGTGTGTATTTACATAAATTACGATGTAGGCGCAAGCACCGCAGGTTGCGCTATGCACGTAGCGGCATTGTCGCGTGCTTTAGCCACGAGGCGCCAAATTGTATCGTCCTCCGCTTGCCACGTCCGTCGTGAATACACATGCATGTACCACCACTAAGGAGCGAAATGCATCAACGCCTTCCAAAATTTCCGCGAATGTGGTGAACGAAAGAACTTGAAATTCGGAACGCGTTACTGCTGCACGGATGGAAGGCGCAACGAATGCAAAAGCACTTAATGCAACGTGTAACAAGATGGACCAGACCTTATTCGAATGAAAAGATTCTAAAATAACTGATTGCATTTAGTTTGAAAAAAATGGATGTACTGGATGGTTTTTGTTCCTGCTGGAACGGGGGCAGGAGAATGATAATCTTGTTGTCCAACGCAGAAACATTGTGCTAGAATAGGAAGTCCACCTTTCAATTTTGTGTCAAATGAAAACATACTGAATATGTAAAATCGATACTGATGGTCAGGAACTAAAAAAAAATTATCTGGGATGAATCATTTTGTTGTATACCAAGTGATGGAACAGCAATTTTATTTATCATCAGCAATAAATTGTAGAAAATACACCAAGGATTATTAGATGTAACGAAATTGCAAAAATGATTGGCTGGGAAACCATCTCATAAAGTCTTCTTTCTGCATACAAATCACACTATACATATCTTCCATTATTTCTCTTTTTAGAATTGTCACCGCAAAACCCCGACACGTTCCTCGTCTTTGGCTCTATTGTGTTTGTCCAGTGCCTCATCTCGATTTCGTCGCGGGAAGCGGAAAGCGAGTTATTTGCCGTTTTCGTTTCCTCGGAAATTGCACAAGCGCGCCACGTGCCTCCGGCCACGTTACATGACACGACACCGGCACAATCGAGAAACAACGTCTCGACTCTTTCGCTTCTCATTCTCCGTTTGACGAAAGGCGACTGGCTGGCACGAATTTTCCGGTCTTCTATATAATTGCATTTCGTAGCGCGCCTTCGTGAAATTCAACAATGGCGATTTTCACGGACCAGACGAAGCTTTAATGCGTAATTGACGCGGATGATGATTTACGGTTGGATTTCACGTGTGCGGAACACCTCGCAAATTTTCGTGTCTGATGAAAGCACCGCGAGCTTTGTGCCGCTAATAATAATAACTGTGTCGCTTATAGAACTCGTTGCTCATTCCGTACAGGAACTATTACATTGTACTTCATTATCTGCATCATCGATCCTATCGAAACGCTAATTGAACCCAAGTCTAGTCAACTTATTAGGGTCAGCACACTAACAGCGAATTGCATGATGATGGATCGTTCAAGTTCTCGACTGGCAGCAACAGCGCGAGTGAGCTTCCTCCTCCTGCCTTCACGTTGTCCGACTCGCATCAGCATAATCATGAGCGATCGCACTACCCCCCAGCGATGAGCCCGAGTTACCGCCCACCTAAAGTACGGGCAATCGATCTCAAAATCGGACGCCTTTGCTTTCATCGCAGCGCATCGATATCTTCGTGAGATGACTAACAATGCGCATTTACATGCGGGCTCCGGATTTGTCTACGACAGACCATACCCGGCTGCAATAATAGGCATCTCAAGCTGGGGTGGAATCGAGGAATTGCATTAGCATGTTTACCTACGGTTAATCACCGTTTCCTCCTCGGGCTGCTTCGTGTTCGGGTGCTGAATTCGAACTTTGGATTCCGACGGAGCCGACTTGGCATTCTTTCGAACAACAGCGAACCCCGACAGATTACCACGATTTGTCCATATTGTGCATTTCATTTGGTGACCTCCTTATGTAAATGCAGAGTTCGCTTAGTCATTAACCTTTTGAACTACAATAACATGCCATGCTCAAGGTTTCATCCTATTTGGTTTCTGACCAAGCATTGTTTGTAACCCGAAATGCGCATGCTTTCATTCTTCCTTAGAGAAACTGCAAGGACCAATAACTGACACTGGGCCTAGGACAATGTACTGGTACACCGTGGCCTAGTACTACTCGGGAACACATTTGGAAGAAGAAGTGACCAACTTGAAGTGCGTTTCTTTCGGTTTTCTGATCTTGGAATAGTGTTGGGTAGCCATGACAGGTTGAATCACGTAGTATCTTGCACATGGGGTACTGATGTAACCAAGGATCCTATTCACATAGCCAACCGCAACGGTGATTACATTACTTTATTATCCAGTATACCTACACGAAAACTCGTCAAAATTGTTATTAGTTTCCGACAATTTCCCTGTGCCAATGCACGAATGTGGAATCCATAATATTGAAAAACGCATTCGAGGAAGGAATATTTGATAATAATTGGTTAAATAAATGACGTGATAAATGTGAGTTTGATAACGAATCTTCAGTTAAACAGTGCATTCTTTGCTCGTTAATTAGACAAGTGCGATTAATAAATCTTAACGCATTAAATTCGTGTGTTTTAGCGGATTTCAATCAACGCGAAAGACAAATTGCTATGCTAAAATGACGTGTCGTAAAATCAATAATGGCGCTGGTAAAAGGGTATCATGATGCATTGAATTAAATTGTAATCAATCGTACGCAATACGTTGTGAAATGTCATTAACATATTATTCGTACATTTATAAAAGATCAATCGCGCGCGCCTGCATCATTTTACGTAATTACCGTTCTTTGTTTTGTACGGCGATAATTTTCATTTTATCGCTAATTGTGCTTCATATCAGTTGTTTTTATCAATATTTCATCAATCGAGTTGTTCGTTATTTTATCTGGAGCAATCCATTCAATTTCAATACTTTACTTTTGTCGCACTTATAAATAAAAAAAAAAAACAAGATTAATCATCATTATAATCTTATACATATAATATTTCCAATGCAATTAAGTAATTTCATAAACGGCACGGACGGCGAAAGCTTTTCCCGTACATCGACGTATATATACGCGTCATTGGTGTACTCTACGTGTAATTCATTCCCGAAACATAATAATTTCCGTAATCCAGGAATCTGGGAACAATAAGACCGTTCAGCTTAGCAGTGTTCTTTCTGTCGCAACACTGTGCCGGCTGCTGGTTCTTTGGATTTGAATCCACTTCGAACGAGGTATCGCATGTCTCGTTTACGTTAAAATCCTCCAAACATACCGACGGAGCTTTATTGGAAGGAAGCGCCGAGTTAATTAAACGAATAAATAACGCAACAAAGCTCGGACGGGTGACGGTGGGCGGAAGCGCGCGCCGTCTCGTAACAACGATCCTCTTTGGGAGAATAACGTCGTCGGTATTCTGTTCCGACTATATACGTGCCTTGTAGTCCGAGGCTATTTCCTTTTATTACACGCGTCATTGTAAATTTCACGAGCAGACGATGGATAATGAAAAATAGCGAGGAACGAGGCGGTGTATGGGGGGGATACATCATTAGGACTCGTACCGTATTGGTTAGTACAGTATAGTTGCACGTTGTCTCATTTTCGATTTGATTAATTTTTGGGAAGATAATACAGAATCTAACGATGTTGAGATTAGATATGAAATATTGTTAAAAAGCATCAATTGCCATAAAAAAAAAAACATATAACCTTATTGTCATGTCATATAATTTTATTCTTTTTTTTTCTATAAAATTGATAACGTTATTTCGGTCTACAAATTTATTGATCGATGCATACTTATACGATAGGATATGCCATTAGGTATAACTGGCATTAATGCGAACGGGGAATATACATTGTGATTTAACGCGTTTTGCGCTCACCGAAGGCAAAAGATAAACCCGTATCAGAATTATTTCTGTCCCTTTTCATACGCGAAAATATCATATTTTCCATGTGGGCGAATGAATGCTAACGACATAGTTTAAATTTACATATTTATCGAGATTCCGTGAACTCTTTAAATCGCGTTGAATGGCTCGTCCATAGGGCGGAGTGATAATGCGTTGTGTCCATTCAATGCGACCCCTTTGAAACCACTATTTTATTTTACAGTTAAACAAACAGAATTTGACATTTTTCAAATTTATATCGGTAGAAATTGATTGGTTCGTTGGATATTATTGTTTCAATGAAAAAGGACCTTTTCCCGTATACGTATTGGTTAAACTCGCAGGCATTCGGATCCAATTTATATATATGTGGACATTATATTGTTTATCCTAAATTCCACAATTATTTTCAGTGACTGCGTACTAAACAATAGACAAAGGGTACGAGGCATTACGTGCTATAATATCACGATATCGCGTGACGTTTTGTCCAGTGTAAAGCGTACTAATTAAAAATTACCTGGAATCTGACGTGCGAATTAGTGAGACGAATATCTATAATGTTTCTGACTTTTCATAATCGATAACTTTCTTCTATCTTTGTATAATATTATGAATAATGATTTTTTTATATTAAATTCTTTTTAATTATAATCAAATTTAATAATCATTTACGTGCAATATGACGTGATTTAATATAGTCTGAAAGATATATAGTTGTATTTTAATCGATTTATGTAATATTCTATTTTAATATTCAACGCATATTGTAATTGCATATTTTAGTGACGACGTTTTACCGTTTGCGATACTTTTCGCGTGAAAGTACTAGTACACTTTAAAAGGTCGCAAAAAGACTTTTTGCCTACGCTTAAATCTTATGTTAAAAATAAGTATAAAACTGTTGCGATCTATAGATGATCAAATTCGAGCATCCAAAAATGAACTTAATCTTAAAATTGGTAAGTCTGAAACAAAAAAAAAAAAAGCAAAAAAAATAAACAAAAAAAAAACGAAAACAAAATAAAATAAAAAATAAATTAAAACAGCATTTTAATGGTGTCATATTCAGGAATTTACTAAAGTTAATAAAAAAACGATAAAAAAGGCGGTTGCTTGTTTATCCTTAATTGTTTTATTCGATATAACGACATATATATATTGCTATTATTTGTATATAGTTGAATTCATTTTGTTGTTTATATATTGGTCTGATGAAGTTTAATTATTTCTTCTTTATTCTTTATTTCTATACATTCTTTTTATTGATTTTCCATGTTCTGTTTTGATAATCTAAATTCTTTATCATTTTCATTGTTACTTTCATAATGAAGAATTGTTAACGCCAAAAATGTTACAAAAACCTTCACTGAAAAATTACTTTTTTAGGACGTATACCATTTTTTTAATTTACTTTTCGGGCTTCATTAAAAAGTTTATTTACTGCTACGTTTCGATGTTTCTTTTATAATTTCAATGAAATTTTTATTTGTATAACATCAAATTATTGTTTCTCTTTGAAATTTGTAGTAAATGATAGAATATTAGAAATTTGATTTTTATGATTTTTAACAATTTGTTAAAATCTACGGCTGGATATATATACTTATCATTTCGATTCGCCATATTGGACCCGCCATTTTCAATAATGAAAAACAGCACAAGGATATAAGAAAGTTCATCTTTTATCACAAATGAATACAAATTAACTATGTAAGCCTTTACAGAGTCCGATAATTACAGAAACCGATAAATTCCGACTATTTTTCATCACTTGAATCCGCCATATTGAATTTTGTAACATTTCGATCCGCCATTTTGATTAGTGTTTTTTTTTTTAATTTTTAATTTTTAATTTTAATCCTTTACTGATTTGTTCTATCCATAACCAATTTTCGACAGGAGGCTTCATCGGTTTTACGGAGAATGATTCATATATTTTTTTGTATCGATTTAAAAAAAATATATATATATATGTTTATTCTGTAATTGTCATGTATTTGTCTCTTATTACCTATTGTTTTTTATATTTATCAATTTCCGCATGTAACTTATTTTAATAACTTAACAACAATATTTTCAAACATATGTGTAAAATAGAAAGTTTAAATAAAAAATGAAAAATTTAATATATGTAAAAAGAATGGAGAACTTTCGAAGCCATCCGTAAAAAATTAAAAAAAAATCAACAAAACATTGTAAAAGTCCAATTTATTTATTACTTTAATTTCATCAAATATTAAAATAACATATTATGAAAAGTTTAAAAAGTAAAACATTTTAAAACTGACGTTACGCATACATTTATACGAAGGAATGTCAAATTGTGAAAGTAATGGAAATTAAACAAAAGTAGAACAACTATCTAATAATGAATATAAATTCTAAATAAATCATTTATATTATAATATTATATTTATAAATTATAACAAATTCCTAATATATCATTTAAGAAGTGACACCCCAAGAATTAATTACGTAACATCCGTGAGTGATGTGATTCCAGAAGGAGAATAATAGGATTTAAATTCGACTACATTATAACTCGTTAAATAGAAAAGGGACAAGTACAAAACTGAATACAGGAAGGCGTAAACACGGGAACGCCTACATCGATAGTACTTCAACATACCCTCACTTTCTACCTACCCTTTATCCACATTAATCATGTCGGAAGTAGCTATCGTGAAAAATCTCGAAAGCGAACTATTTTTTTTGTATGTATATATAAATCTGAAAACAATGAAACGAACCATTTCAGGTAAGTGATTAATGATGAAAAAAAAATGAAAAATGAAAAATTATGAAAAAATAAAACATTTATACATGTATTACAAATAATTAATAAAAAATTGTTAAAATATTTTACGACTGAGCTATAGTAATCTAAAGAAATTAAAAAAGTTAATCAGTCATTATATACTAAATAAAAAATAAAATGCGAATTTCGATCAAAAGTGCGGATCATCTTCTGAAAGTAAAATAAAAATAAATAATAATAAATATTATTATTTTTTTTATTTTTTTTACCTTTTATTTTTTTATTATTTTTATTTATTTTTATTTTACTTTCAGAAGAGGTTCGATGGATCGAAACGTCGCATTTTAATTTTTATTTTTCATTTAGTATAATGACTGATTAACTTTTTTAATTTCTTTAGATATTACAAATAATTATTTAATTAAATAATTTCTTTTTAATTTGCCAACAATTATCAGAATTCATCGTATATTTTTTGTTCGTTATCGTCTCGCTGAAAAAAAAAAATCGTATCAAAAAAGTACGTACTTAAATCATTCAAATGACGAAATGTTTACTCGAATTTATCCACTTCATCTTCATTCTACCGTTATATTAATCCTTAATTAGTTGCGAAATCTTTGAATAAAGACTAATGAGGTTCAGTTTATAAAAATCAGCCGTTTATTATCGCCCATTCTCAATCTTAATCGAGTGCTTTTCATTCCTATTCCTTTCATCTTTCCCATCCCCCCATGTTCTCACCCTATTTTTATGCTACTCGCTTTTATATTTCACGGGTCGAGAATGTCGTTCGCGAAGGCCGCGCCTCGAATCCACGTTTAACAGCAGTGCGTGATGGTCGAGAGGGGACGACAGTACCCTTCGCAAATTTTGGTAGGCGGCGGCAATTGACGACGATTTTTTCTTCTTTTTTTGCCTTTACAACGCGATGAAGAACGGCGAAAGCCGCTGATTTGTGGTTACAGACGAGAACTCGCGTGCCATGCGGCCCTTTTCAACGAGACCTGGGTCTCCCTACTACTACGGAGAGCTGACGATTGTGAAAACTTTGCGAATTATTCGCCTTTACCCCCTCCACCTTTACCCTTCATTCTTTATACTCGATGTGAAACACGATCCCCTTTTCTCCCAGGATACTTTTTGTTGAAAAAAAAAATGAAGGAAGAATATATTTTCTAACTAAAATGTTTAATGAAGTTTGGCGAATCAGGCCTCCGACGGAATTAAACTCGCAAACTCCCCGGGCACTGTCTCGAGTTTACGTTAACCGAAAACTTTAGAAGACAATGCTTCTGCGATAGACGAATTCGCCTGATGGTTATTTCACGGCTAACGTCGTTCCGGGCCGATATCGCGTCAATCAGTACACCCTTCGCTTGTGTGTGGACGTCGATAACACCTGATAACGACTCGATGATAGAGATAGTTCGTTGCTATTAATCATTTAAGAAACAAATATTTCCATTTTCTTCAAGAAGGTACAAAATGGTTTTTAGGGTCGTCGATCATAAATCCAGATTCAGTTTTTGAAAATTCAAAATGGCGGATAAAAAAAGTAACAAATTTCACGCGTATCCGATTAATTTACAATAATTTCGTAATGGATCGGCCATTTTTTAAAAACTGACACTGGATTTGTGATCAGCGACGTCAAACTTTTTTGTGAAATTTTTATACAGGTGTAATTTTGAAAAATTTACATTTATCGTCACTTTGTGTCGGCCATCTTGGAAATTTCTTTAATCTCTAAAAAAAAAAAAGAATGAAAATGAACACAACCAAGAGTAAGTGTTTGTTGTACACATAAAAATTGTAATTACGACGAAGATGTAACAAAATCCAAGGCACCGGAAGCTTAAATTAGTTCCGAATTATATCGTACGAAGTAAATAACAATTAAAAGACATTCCAGTCGCGTTTCGTCACAAACACTGGCGCGTTTTTACTCGAATACTATCATTTGCAAAGCGTTTGATAATTGTACTTTATTGTCTTCTTCGTAACGGTGCATTGTCTGTTGTTAAATTACAAGGCTGTACGGATCTTGCGTCTCATCTTCACAAATACAATGCTCTGCATTGTAAATAATACATAATACCGCGTGCATTATTACTCCGTCGCATAAAAATAAACCCGCAAAGAAACTCTTCTCCATTCCAACGAGAGAAGTACAAAACTTTGACTATTTCGCATTATGTGTACATATAGTATGGCAACATTAATATGCCTGTACAAATAACAAAGGTTTCGAATCTGAACCAAAAAATATAAGAAATCATTTTTTATTATGTATAGACTTTCATTGTCCGCAATAAAAGTAACAATCGCTAAAGTTAGTTTTAATTTTTCAAAACTTCGATCCA